>CAVNYN010287883.1:0-18681 GCA_963692815.1 Nyctanthes arbor-tristis | reverse complement strand
CCAAGAGAGCCTACATGCTATGAATATGAGTCGTGTTGACTTTCACAACGAGTGGATCCTTGATACCAGTGCCACTGCTCATATGTGTCCATATAGATCTTGGTTTTATAACTGCAGGGAGGTTGAGTCTCGACAAGTTTATTTGGGAGATAACACTTCACATACTATGCAGAGGGTAGGAGAACTTGCTATTAGGATATATGATGGTATAGTCAGACCTCTATTGGGTGTTAGGCATGTTCCCAGGATGTCTAAGAATCTCATTTCCATGACTGTTCTAGAGGACCAAGGCTATAAATTAGGAAATCACAGTGGTACCCTTAAGGTTTCCAAGGGATGTCTTGTAGTTATGAAATGACCAAGAAAATCTAGGTTGTATGTCCTTCAAGGTGAAGCCTTAGAAAGTGAAGAGTCAACTTTGTCTTCAATTGTTGAGGATAAGTCAGACCTTTGGCATAGAAGGATGGGACACATTGGGAATAGAGGGTTGAAATGTCTTAGTGACCAGAAGTTGTTAGGGAAAGATAGTGCTACACCTTTGAGCTTTTGCGAGATGTGTGTTCTAGGAAAGTCACACAGAGTTAGCTTTGGGATTGGTGAGCACTGCACTAAGCACCCTCTTGATTACATTCATGCTGATTTGTGAGGACCAGAAAAACATCCTATATTTGAGGGGAATGGATTTTTTCTATCCATTGTTGATGACTACTCAAGGAAAGTTTGGGTGTATCTCCTTAAATCCAAATCTGAAACTTTCATTGAATTCAAGTACTGGCTTGCCTTAGTTGAGAACCAAATGGGTAGAAGTGTGAAAACTCTTAAGACTGACAATGGGCTAAAGTTTTGCAACTTTGAATTTGATAAATTCTGCGAGGGCAGGGGTGTTAGGAGACATAGGACTATGAGAAGTACCCCACAGTAAAATGGGGTGGCTGGGAGGATAAATAGGACCTTGATAGATAAGGTTAGATGCTTGTTGATCCGCTTAGGGTTGTCTAAAGGCTTTTAGGGTGAAGCCTTGTGTACTGCTGCCTATTTGATAAATAGGTCTCTTTCTAGCGCTGTTAACTTCAAAACTCCAGAAGAATTATGGACTGGTAAGCCTCCAGATTTGTCACATCTTAGAGTATTTGGTTGTACGGCTTTTGCACACCAAATTGAGGGCAAGTTAGACACTAGGGCTACTAAATGTGTCATGTTGGGCTATCCTAAGGGAGTGAAGGGTTATAGATTGTGTGTTCTAGGTGAAAGAGGTATTAAGCTTATTTGTAGCAGAGATGTAAAGTTTAATGAACTTGAGATGCCTTGCCTTAAGACACGAGAGAAAGAGGCTGAGAAGGAGGAGTCTTCTTCTAAAAAGAAGATTGAGTTTGAGGTGAAGAAATTAGACATTAATTCAGAGGGTAGGGAAACCCAACCTCAAGTTGAATCTGATCATGAAGTAGTTAATGAACAACCTGAGCTTGAGCCTAAATCTGAAATTCCTGAAACTAATGTCCCTAGTGAAGAAACATCTACAGGTACTGATTTGTTAGATTATCAATTGGTTAGGGACAAAGAGAAAAGACAAGTGAAGCCGAATTTGAGATACATCTCTGCAAATTTGATTGACTTTGTCTTAGTTTCAGGTGAAGCCATGGAGTCTATTGAGCCTATATCATTCGAAGAGGCTATCAATTGCAAAGACTCTAAAAATTGGAAGCAGGATATGAAGGAGGAGATCCAGTCTCTGAACAGGAATGAGACTTGGACGTTGGTTGAAAAACCAAAGAATCAAAAAGTAGTCCAGTGTAAATGGATCTACAAGTTGAAATAAGGAGTTGAACCTAATGAGATACAAGGCCAGGTTGGTAGCTAAGGGATTTACTCATAGAGAGGGGATTGATTATAATGACATGTTCTCCCGGGTGATCAAGTATAAGACTATTAGGTTAGTCTTGGCGTTAGTTGTTCAATTCAATTGGGAGTTAGAGCAATTAGATGCTAGGATTGCTTTTCTTCACTGAAAGTTAGAGGAAGTCATTTACATGTCCCAACCTTAAGGGTTTGAGGTGAAGGGCAAGTCTGAACTGGTGTGCTTGCTTAGGAAGTCCTTGTATGGTCTTAAGCAAAGTCCTAGGCAGTGGTATAGGAGATTTGATGCTTATGTGCTCAAAATTGGTTTCAAAAGGAGTGAATTTGATGCATGTCTTTATTACAATAATTGCAAACCTGGTTGTGAAATTTATTTGTTGTTGTATGTGGACGACATGTTGCTTGCTAGCCCTAGTAAAGTTGAAATCATGAAGATGAAAAACCTTTTAAAATCTAAATTTGACATGAAAGACTTAGGTGAAGCAAGAAAGATTCTTGGCATGGTTATCAAAAGAAATAGGATAGAAAACAGATTAACCATTAATTAAGAGTCCTATCTGGAAAAGGTAATAACTAAGTTTGGCATGAAATCTGCTAAGTCTGTCAATATACCACTTGGTCACACATGACTTTGTCCTTTGCACAATGTCCCAAAACTGAGGAAGAAAAATAGGTAATGAGTAAAATTCCTTATGCTAATGCTATTGGTTCTGTGATGTATTCAATGATAACCACTAGACTTGAACTTGCTTATGCGATTAGTTTCCTAAGTAGGTTCATGGCTAATCGTGGTAAACGTCATTGGAGTGCTCTTAAATGGCTTTTGAGATACCTGGTTGGGACCGTCATGAGGGGGTTAGTGTTCGAAAAGGGAAGTGATAATCTTGAGCTTATAGGTTACGTGGATTCTGATTTTGCTGGTGATAAAGATCAGAGGAAATCTACTACTTCCCACTTCTTCTCTTTGGGTGGTAATTGTATCACTTGGAAATCACAGTTGCAATCTATTGTTACACTTTCCAGCACTGAAGCTGAGTATGTTGCACTCACTAAAGCTGTAAAAGAATGTAAGTGGTTGAAAGGCTTATTGTGTGAACTTAACTTCTTGCGTGAAACTGCTATGATATTTACTGATAGTCAAAGTGCTTTGATGTTGTGTAAAAATCCAGTATATCATGAGAGGTCTAAGCACATTGAGGTAAAATATCATTTTATTAAAGAGAAGTTAGCTTCAGGTGAATTTAAACTACTCAAAATTGCAACTGATGATAATCCTGCAGATGTTGGAACAAAAGTACTTGCAGTTGATAAGTTTAACAAGTGTTTATCAATTCTTGGAATTGATAATGGTTAATTGTTTTGTATGTACTTAGCTGGAAAGAACGATGATGATTTATTAGGACAACACTAATACCTTTTTGGATAGCACTTGTAATTGGGGAATCTGGCAATGGATTGAAGTGATCCAAGGTGAAGATTTGTGAGTGGTGTTTCACTTAATCCCTTGGCCCATTTACTCGTTTGGCCCATTTGGATAGTCTTGATTGTTGGTGCCTTATTCATTTAAAAGACAATGTATTGTCTTGGTTGCTTTGGGACTTGGAAAGACAAAGAAAGAGAGGGAGAGAGGCAGTGAGTTGGGTGGACGATTTCCGACGAAATCTTGCAACTCCAGTGAGCCTCTGGTTGCCATTCCCCAAGGAGACGGTGCCATGATTCTGGTACCCATGGTGTGGTTCTAAATCTGAGTTCAAAACATCTACATTGATAGGAGGGTCTTGGAGCAAGCTTTGAGTTATTTTTCTACCACTTCAGGAGATTATTTGGTCTTTACTTATGCATAATATTGTAGAATAGGCATTGTAATCTCAACAAATGAAATATATTGTTTACCGCATCCAGTACAATTTATTGTACAACGAAAAGAATATTAATTCTAGAGAACCGCAAGAGTCAAAACTTTGAGGGAGGAAGTATATATTTCCATGGCACAACCACTAAATTTGTATGGATGAAATGGTAATTTCTCTAGATTATTTTCAAATATCTAAACTATAACATATGTTGTAAATTAAACTTGAAACATCTTAAGTTACTAAGTTATTAATGAATCTACCTTAAATTATCAAAGTAATAAATGTGTGGTGAGTGTCTTAAATAAATGGATGTTTACTAGAATTAAATAGATGCATTTGTATTCATCCACTATACTAGTATAAATACTCTTGTAATTCTCTCATATTAACAAGTCAAATGAAATAGAGTTTCAACTTTCATTATCCTCTTCCTTTCTATATTGTGTAAATATTATTAGTGTGCCTGCCACCTTCCAACAAATTGATATATATCAGAGCTTTAGGATGGCATCAAAACGAGGTATCTACAACCCACCAAACTCAATTATGATAATTAGGCACTTAGAATGAAGGCAATCCTAGGTTCCCAAGGAGTGCGGGATGTAGTTGAAAAAAATTTTGAGGAGCCGGGAGATGAATCAACTTTTTCTTAAAATAAAAAGATTCTTTAGAAAAAGATCGGAAAAAAGATCAATATGCACTTGCCATCATTAATCAATGTTTAGATGATGATATGTTTGAGAAAATTGCAAAGGAAACCACATCTAAGCAAGTGTGTGAGGAACTTTGAAACTCTGTCATGGGAGTAGATAGTGAAGAAAGTTCAACTTCAAACTCAAAGGGTTGAGTTTGAATCTCTCGATATGAAAGAGAGCGAATCCATTTTGGATTATTTTACGAGAGTCTTAAATGTGGCAAACCAAATGAAGAAGTTGGGAGAAGTAGTGCAAGATGTTCATGTGGTGGAAAAAACCTTTGAGTTTGAAGTTCACTACTTCCATGATAGAGTTTCGAAGTACATCCCACACTTGCTTAGATGTGGTTTCGTTTGCAATTTTCTCAAACATGTCATCATCCAAACCTTAATGAATAATGGTAAGTGTAGATTGATCTTTTTTCTGATCTTTCTTCAAAGAATCTTTTTGATTTTGAGAAAGAGTTAATTCATCTTCCAATTTCTTTAAACCCTTTTTCAACTACATGCCAACACTTCTTGGGAACAAAGATCGCCTTCATTCTAGGTGCTCAATTATGATAATTGAGTCTGGTGAGTCATGGATAATGAAAAGCAAGAGCTGCTCCTTTCAATGCCATCATAAAACTTTGATACCACTTTGTTAGAAGGTGGTGGACACACTAACTATTTACACAATATAGAAAGGAAGAGAATAATGAAACTTGAAACTCTTATTTCACTTGAGTTGTCAAAATGAGAGAATTACAAGGTATATTTATATTAGTCTAGTGGATGAATTCAATCATCATTTCCAACAAATTCTGCTAGACCATGTTTAACATGCACACTAACTAATTAAAAATGACTGTTTAGTATTGTTTATAATTGGATTGATTTATAATATATTTTGAAATTTGAATTTCTAGGACATGTGACTTAATTTGATTGGTTAAACTTTGTTAAAAAGTGAAAAGTTATTATAATTTGATGTGATGGATTAGTGAGGTGTCAATTGTATAATTCGCCACGTGTCTCAAAAATTTAAAATTTAAAATGTATTATAAATCAATCCATTTATAATACATGCCAAAAACTACTAGAAAATGAGCGATTGGCAACGACAATTTCTGTTGCTAAACGGGCCAATTCCATGTCTAACACTTATTACTAACGGAAAAATTCTGATACTAAAACCATCACTAATTCCATCATGACTACTTTAGAAACAGAATAATAATTCGGTTACTAATTAGCAACAGAATTTTCTATTACTAATTAGTAACGTAAAAACCTTCTGATACTAATTAACAACATGTTAGGTCATTACTAAATTACCAATAGATAAAAGAGTTACTAATTAACAACAAACTTTTATTGCTAATTCCGTTACTAATCATAGACTAGAATTAAAAAAAAAAATTTCCATACCCCAACCCGACCTATGAAGGCCCGACCCAACCTGTGAAGGCCCAACCCTTGACCCACGAGAATTAATTTCCTTTATGCTGCAATGGGGATTTAAACTTGAGACTTAGTGGTTGGAGAGTACAGTCCTAACCGCTAGGCTACCATGTGTATTTGTTAACATTTTGCTCCATAATTTATATAAAGTATATTATAGTTATTTTACCAATTTAAAAATATCAAATTTTCCTTTTCAAACATTAGAGCTTTTCAATTTTTTTTCCAATTACTTTAGTGGAATTGATGATGTACACGGAGTGTCATATGCTTCCCTCTAGGCATATTAAAATTAGGGAACATAGTGAACAAGACAATTTCAGCGTTGAAAGTAGTTTCCATAGTTTCTATACAAGCATGCCAATAGTTAGCATAGCGAGTATCAAGCAAAACAATTCTGGGAACTGCAGTAAACCTTTGCTACCATGGAAAGTTAGAGCAATCCTAACAACACCAAAATAGATACGAGTATATACAGCTGATAACCATTCTTTGGGAAGATGCGATGGGATCCTGAAAGTGACCATCTGTTCTTGCTCAGTTGCAGGTAGCAGGTACTGGTCAAACTTGGAAGCTTGAACATATTCTTTTACCTAGGACTTTGATGGAGAGACTAAACTTTTTACAGTTTTAGTCAGGGACTGTTTGGGCTTAATATATGCAGAGCATGGATTTGCAAGGGGAAGACTAGTAAGAGAAACCTTATCATCATCAGATAAACATGTGACTTCATGTCAATATTCCATTTTCGAAGAGTTGGATCTATAGAAAGAAGAAGTAAGTGTGAGAGAACTAGAATATGAAGAGGATGACATATTCATGAGGGTTTCCTTCCTTAATATATCTGAGTTATCAGATCTTAGAAGCTCCTGGGAACACATACTAGCAAGAATAACAATACGGCTCTGATACCAAGATTGCAGCGGGAGTGTAAACCACGGTATTCTAGCCCTGAAACAAACGCCAAAACATAGCAACACAAAGGGGCTGGACTCTTGGATTTACACACCACTGTAACGGATCTCAATAGTCAGTAGAAATTTTTACAGAGGATCACCTCAAAGGTGCAACTGCATCCCTACTTAGTTTCTGTGTATGCATCATAGAGCTAGCAGAAATCTAACAACCCCTAAGATACTAAGGAAGAACAAGAGGGATTTAGAAAGACATGGAGAGATAAAAGGGCTTATGGTATTACTAAGTGAACTTTTGGGAACACTTGTTGCCCTTCAGAGTTACAAACGCACTCCTTATATAGGCAAAGAAGTGAGAATACAAACAAACAATGTAATGTCACTGTATGCGTCACGGACTCAATAATTTTATAAGGCGGCTGACATATGGCCTACATACATTCACACGCGGTAAGGAAATACATAAAGAGCTAAAACATCATGGCCGACAAACATAACTCACAAACCACACGGAGTTCTTTGCATAAAGATAATAAAGTAGACACATGACATATGCTTGATTCTCTGCGGATAAGATTCTGGGATTACAAGGTCCCAAGATTAGCTTCTGGGCCAGGGATATCTGGATCATTCAGTGCTTCCACCATGGCTAGTTTTCTTGTTTCAAGTGTTCTTCCCAAATCTGATTTTCTAATTTTTCTAAGAGATCAGAATCAACTTCATTTGGATCTTGAGAATCTTGAAAAATGCTGCTGGTCTAGTTTGGTGACTTGTACTGACTAGGCTTGGAAGAGCTGAGTCTTGGTTCTGTTGAGAAAGATGAGAAAGGTTGTGGATATCTGTTTGTTACTCCTAAACTTTGAGATGGTCTGCCTAAGCTCAACTGGCCCCAAGGAACAATTTCATCAAGATCGGTTTTTAGTTGTTCTATGCACTTTGATTCCCAGCAAGGATTTGTTGTCCTAGTTGTTCCTGTGGTTTTATCAAGTTTGCTCCTATGAATATCAATATCCCATTGAATTAGTGTACGATATTCAGATGGCAAGAATTCCCATAGAGCATCATCTTCAATCTTTGGCCATATTTCAAAGGGGACAGTTTGGTTGATTTCTACCTTTCTTCTCTGGAATTCTCTAAACTCTTTTGGGTATGCTTCCCAGTCCTTGTAAAGGTCAAATGGAAAGAGAGAATATTCTTTGACATGAGAGAAATGGTAATAAGCATTCAGCTCTGTGAAGTAGCCTTGTCTTTGAAAGATGAGAATGACATGTAGATTTTCCACAGAGGTTCTGAGGTCTTTATGCTTGAAACAATAAGCTTCAAACATTTTGAGCCAGTGATCAAGTGGATAAAACCACTCGAAGAAAGTTTTGGCATAATATCTTGACGTGGTAAAGACATTGGAACAGATCTTGAGATATCTGAGAAAACTGACCATTTTAAACACGGGGAAACTTATCCCAATCTGATGCAATTCCAAGAGATACCATAACTAGCATAGTAACTCTTTGGAAAATATGAAATTTTCTAAAATTTCTCAAAAACTGTTGTCCCAAACTAATTGAATCGAAATAATGTCAAGAAAAGATAATCTAGGTAAAAACCTAAGCCACCAAGAACATTAATTCCATGCTCCTGTATCAGGATGGACTGATATTTGAACAAATAGTTCTTTGTTCTGCCCTTTATGGTTTTGACTTGCATTAGTTGATGAAGGTTTAGAGGAGAAGTAGTGACCAAATTAGTGGGCTACATCATGTGGATAACAGGAATTTGAATTTTCTGAGAAGATGGGATCTTTGGTCTAGAGAACAGATCTGGAAGAAGATTGTGTTTTCCTTTGATGTGTTTGACTTCAAAAGTGTATTTGGAAAACCATTCTGCCCATCTGAGTAATTGAGAATTCCGAATTTGCTTCCTCTTAAAGCCGAGCATCTTCGGGAAAGAAGGCATGTCCATTTCAATAAAGAATTTGTGTCCAATGAGATGGAACTAAAAAATTTTCAATTCCTCTTTTGATGGAAAGGATCTCCTTAAAAGTGGAATGATAATGTTTTTTTGCATTGGAGAATGATCCACTTTTGTAGCCATAAATTCTACATTTTTCGTCTCTTTCTTCTAGTAGAACAGCTGCCTAAAAAAATCACTAGCATCTGTTTGGAGTATTCTTTTGCCATCTGTAGGAATCTGCAGTAAGGATAATAAGGGAACCTTTGCTTTGATGGATTGGATAGCCTTTGTTTGAGCTGAGGACCATGGAGGCGGATTTTTCTTAAGCATGTCCTGAAGTGGCTGAATAATTGGGGCTAAATGATCCACAAATTTAGCCATGTGATTGACAATAGCAATTCTGGAAATTTGAGAAGTTATTGGCCAATATGAGGTTGCAGAGAATATTGACCGTCTTTAATATGTATTCCAAGGAAATCAGTTTCATTTACCCCGATTACTATCTTCTTTAGAGAAAGCATGATGCCATGATCTTTGACAATATCAGTGAACTGAGATAACAAATGCTTATGAGATACTTCACTTCTGAGAAGAGAAGAATGACATCAATGTAGACTAAAGCAGCTGAGAGAAGGGGATCAAAGATCCTTGTCATGGCTTTCTGAAATAGAGAGGGTGCCATTTTAATACCAAAAGGCATAACAGTCCATTGATAATGGTGATTTGGAATGCAGAAGGTTGTCTTGTATCTTTCTTCTAGAACAGTGCCTAATTGCCAGAATCCTGCTTTAAGATTAAATTTTGAGAAGACCTTAGCTTTGGATAAATTGGCAAACATTGTTTTTTGGTCTGGAAGAGGAAACTTTTCATCAGCAATGAAGGCATTTAGAGGTTTGTAGTCAATGACTAGCCTGAGTTTTCCTCTGACTTGTTCACTTCTCTTATTGACATAAAAAGCTTGATATGCCTATGAAGAGGTTGTGGGTTCAATAAGTCCTTCCTGTTGTAACTGGGCAAGTTCGTTGGTAGAAAGTTGAAGGTGTTTTGGATTCATTCCATTGTGGCTGCCTTTTGTAGGATTAATATCTTTATTTTTCTTGAAAGGGAGAGAAATCAAGAAATCTGGATTTTTCCATAGAGGATTAGTACATTTAGTGAAGAAATCTGTGTAAGATTCTGCACAGCAATCTCGAGTGAGGGTTTCAGTGATGTTTTGGTAAGGTAATAAGGAGAAATGAACTCCTAGTTGAAGATATGGCACATAATAGGATTTGAACCTTAAAACATCAGGTAGAGGAATAACTCGGTTTTGCTAGAGTTGCCGGATGATATCAAACCTAATCACAATATCTTTTCCTGAGAAAAAGATCCAATAAACTTGTGATAGAGGCTTAATTCTGGTAAAACTTGAAGCTTTACATGCTTGCTGATGAGATTAGTGGTAAAATGGTGATAGAGGCTTAATTCTGGTAAAACTTGAAGCTTTACAGGCTTGCTGATGAGATTAGTGGTAAAATAACCAGTTGCAGATTGAAAAATTCCTGGTGTGATTTCCGCATGTCTGATGGGAGGATAACTAGATTTAAAATAGAACTTGCCACTTCCGTATCAAACAATCCAATCAGAGTGATTGATTTCTCATATTTTCCTGGAACAAACTGTACTTTGTTTATTTGAACAGAGAGATTGACAACTTGAATTCCATAGCATTCTCTAATACTATCTGAATCTTCATCTAAATAATCTGAAGAGTCATCTTCATAATCAATTGCAAAGATTGTTTTTGGAGACTGCTCTTCTTGCTCAGAGAATAAAGATTCAATATCTTCTTGATCCTCAGGATCAATTTTGGTAGGAGCAAAGAGTTGTTGAATGATCTCTTCCTTCTTTTTACTGGGGCAATTTTTTGCAAAGTGGTCTTTTTTTCCACATAAAAAGCATCGATTTCCTTTCTTATTGGAGAATTTTCTCATGAAAAACTTTCTCATTTTCTTCTTGAAGAAAGGTTTATCAAACCTTTGCAACTTGGATTTGAACCTTCTCTTGTGAAATCTCTTTTGTGTGGAGCAATCACAATCTTTCATGGTATGTTTGCACTTGATCTGCAGGGTTGAATTGGTGCAAACGTTTTTCAATTAGTGCCAGTTTTGCTAATATATTTGAGAAATTCCGTCTAGATACACAGCTTCTTTAGTGTTTTCATTATCCATCCTTGTAATTCACCAAAAGATGTTTACTGTAGAGTCTGTCCTTAAAGCTTAAGGGTACGAAGAGTTTCTTGTCCAAGAGGATTAGGAATAGAATTCAAATAGGCTTGCTTAACATTGGTATCATCCATTCCTCCAACGACATAATATCTTTGAACAGCATTTTGGAAGTGTTTCTCCATATCTCTTGGCTTGTAAGAACAACATTTAAGCTTGAAGAACTCTGTTTGAGCAATATCTTTGAGGTGATTTGTTTTTCCACAAAATTTAGAATGTAATACTGAAAAGAAGGCATCAACTGTAGACAACTGCAATAATTGCCTTTGTTTATATTCACCTAGATTGATGTACCAATCTCTAAGAAAGCCAGTTAACTGAGTTACACAAGCTTGTATAACTGTAGCATGTATCATATTTGGCTTTAATAATTCAGAGTAAGCCCATGCCAATATTTCATATAGTCGATCCTTCCATGCTGAAGGAGGAATGTCATCAAAGGTAAATTTTGTTGAAGCATTTGTTGTTGAAGGATAAGCAGGCTAGAAAGTCCCACTATTAGGACTTTCTTCACTCTCATCAATATCTTCAACAATAGGTTCAGAGGCTCCCGTAGTTTGCTTTTGGCCAGATAGGCCAGTTGTTTCCAGTATAAAGAGAGGAGGACAATCTTCATCAGAGAGATCATTAGTGAAACCCTTAGAGGATTCATCAGAGGATAAAATTTCCTTGATAATAGGAAAAGAAGAAGGTTTATATTGTGTAGCTTGTCGTAAGAAATTTGATATAAGATTTTCGGCCATCATTTGTGAGGGTTTGGGTGTTTCTGTTGTAGTAGGTGAAAGTTGAGTTGTAGATGGTTTTGGCTCAAAAGGTGTAGAGGTAGATTGTGTAGATTTTGGTACATATCTGAGCTTTGGTTTTGGAGGCCTTAATTTTTTTTCCCATTCTTCTAGAGTAAAGAAGGATTCAGTAGAGCTAAAGTTGGCCTGGCCAAAGGATAAAATGGTGTGGATAGTGGTATAGACATCGCTGTTTGACACTTCAGAGAAGATAACTGTGTTTTAAGTGAGCGCATTTCCCTTCCGTGAGAATCAAAAGGTAATCTATTTTCAAGTAGGGTCATGATTTCATTATAGAGTTGTTGGATCTTTTGTCTGCAGGCTTGTATAGGAGTGAGTATGTTTTGAGTTTGTTGTTGAAGGGTGGCCTCAATCCTCTGTTGACTTTGGTTAATTCTCTTTTACAAATTATTTTGGCTCAAAGCATTTTCTGACGGCCAATTCAACACTGCTTCAGTAGGAGAGAGCTGTTCTAGAGATCCATCTGATCTGTGAGAGGTTTGGTTTGGTATCTTGCAAGAGTGTGAAGACTGATTCTTTTCAAAAGATTGTAGAGAAGGAAAATCATCTTGAGGAGGTGGATGCAACATATGAACAGTCTAAGGGACTGTAGACGATGGTGGACGTGACCAGTCCCACGTTTTGTGATATAGTTCATGATCATCTTCATCTTTATCCTATCCTGTTGGAATAATAGGCTCATCATCTTGTTGAGGAGGAGTGTATTTGACATAGTAGTCAAACTTTCCAAAGGGTTCTCCAAGGAGACCAACAGTTGCGTCATTCTGGTATTCAAAAGCATGATAAAGCTGCTTTTGAAATTTTCCTTTGTTTTTCCGCTGAGACCGTCAAGAAATAGAGTCATCTTGATAAGGATCAGTGTCTTGAAGGCATCGAGAACACGAATACACATCCCCAATAAATGTGTCCGTCATTATCAACCCTATCATAGATGTCATAGATGGGTCTACCATTTGCATCAAAGGCTTGAATAGGGACCACTTCATTCTCAAAAGATAATTAAGTGGGAAAACACTGTGGTTTCTTTGGTTGTCTCTTTTTTCCTGAAGTGAATTTCTACTTCTCTAGTAGATTTCTAAACAATTAAGTGAATTAAGTGGGCTCTGGATACATGATTCTAAACAATTGAAGAATTTCAACAAGTAATCCGTGTTTAAGTTAGGATTCATTGATTTTTAAAGTTTATGCAGGAATAGGAAAAATCAAATTTGACAATTTACAAGGTAATTTCAATTAATAGTTTTATCATATAATGTACTTCAGCCAGTGTGTTTTCACATTCTTGTGTGAAGAAGGGTCTTGAGACATGCAGTTGTTTACAAAGAAACATGGATGATCATGACTTGATATGAATATCATCATATATGATTCGCGATTTGTTCAACTGTTTTAGGTTTGGCAGGTCTTGATGGTTTTGTATATTGAAGGGCAAGATTTGATAATTTCTGTAGGTTGCCTAAGCATCAAAATTTGTACGAATGATACAAAGAGTTGGCTTTCTTTTTTCACATTTGATAAGATTCTACGATTTTAACTTTTTATGATAGTTCTACCATATTCAAGGGATCATGTATGTAATTTACAGACAAATAATGTCAACCGGAGCATCTAGAAGGTACCACTATTGTCGGTCAATTTCAAGACGGATTAAACATTTGATAATTCTGCATGTACAAAATATGAATATGTTATTTATATGTATGTTATTTTACCGTTCTTGATGTCATTTCTTGAATTGGTTTCAGCAGATTTCCTATTTGCTTTGCCCGCTACAATACAGACTTGATTTTGTTGCACACAACATAGAGGCGGAATTAGAAATTTTCAAACTAGTGGCTTAATAAATTTTTTTTCCGACAACTTTTGACCATATGAGAAAATAACCGTGAGACGCAAGAGAGAATGCAAATTTGGGAGAGAAGGCGTTTTAGTTTTTTCTTTAGGTTGTAATTTTAGTTGATTTGGGTTTCTATTTTATTTTGTGTCATTTTAGTATTGAGTATCATCTGTTATGGGCTTAGAAACTGAAAAAAGCCAAGGGGAAAAAACTATGGGGAAAAACCTATTTCTAAATAACATGTAGGGAAAAACTAGCGAGGGGAAATATGAATATAGGTAGCTGGGGGAACCTATTTACCAATCTCATACAAATGATATTATTTTCACATTTTTTTATTTTTTATTTCCTATTTAACAATATATTTTATTAAAATATTTAAATTAGACACGTGACAACATTAAATTGGATTGGATATTTTTTAATTGGATTAAATATTTTTTCGGAACAAACTCAATGGTGGGGGGAAATAAACAGATTTTAACCAGATTGTTTTTGTTGATGCAAATAAATATTTTTTTGTACTAATTTAGATAAAATGACATTGTACGAAATAATTGCTAATTGTGCAGTGTCATGTACTATGAAAATATTTTTTATTCAAAACCAATAAAATTAGATAACATGAAGATTATACAAATTAATAATTCATAAAAGTAGTTATATGTAAAATAGTCAATATTATTAATATTCATTTATACCAGGAAAAATTAAGAAAAATTACAATTATAATTTTCAATTAATTTATACTAACGATATTTATTTAATTTCTATTAATTTTAAACTACAAATTTCAAAATATGTTAGACAATTAAATAACCAAATTTATCAATAATTTAAACAATTAAATGATGATAAGTATATATTAGTTATTAAATTTAATAGTGAATCTTATTTCAAAATAGTAAATAGATAAGGTAAAACTGAATTAAAAAAATTGAAAAATTTAGAATACCACAAGTGTTACTATAATATAAAATAAAATGTCTAAAAAGACTCTAGTAACAGATTTTTTTAGTTGGAAAACTGTGGTACAAAGGTATCACAGCTCTTTTCATTTAATTAATATATAGATTAGTTAAAAAATACAATATCAAAAGTCAATTTCAATTTACTATAAATATTGGAACACCTCTTTTTTAAGTGACAAATAAATGTGTTGTGAGTTTAATTGGCACCAATTCAACATGATTCTCATCACATTCACCTAATTGCGAGGAAATTACCGGTCACTTATTCACAAGATCCAATATTACTATCTACTCCCTTTGTCACACAAAGATATTCCCTTTTAATTTTTCACCCAAATTAAAAAAACTTAATTAATGCTATTGAAAATGTATAATTTAAAAATACATTTCCTAATATACCTTTTTGTTTACTTAATATTTAACTTTCTTTCTTCTTTATTATTGATTTCCATACACCATAAATAAAGGTATATTATAAAACTAAAAATTTAATTAAGGAATTGAAAATATAATTTAAGACATATAAAAAGAAACGGGGGATATCTTTGCGAGACGGAGGAAATCTTATATGTAATTAATGCAAAGCCTACCGATCCGTTGACTGAGAATAATATTTTTCCATCCAATCAAGAATTTCCCAGAGAGCATTGTCCAGCGCAAGAAGTTCAAAATCTTAAGACGTTGGAATGAGAAAATGTTGAGGGTTCTATGGAGGTGCCAACCTAGTTCGGACGTCCTTGTGCACCTACAAATTCCCATCTCCAACAATTTTATTTTATTTTTTTTAATGTAGTTTAATACGAATGATCATTACCAGTTTATAGATAAGAGTTGATTTTCCTCTAAATTATAAGAAAACATACTGACGCGCCACATCCACAGACTCGAATGTTAATACAAATTATAAGTTCCTGATGCAACAAAACTCTAATTACAGGTATCAGCGGAATTGATCTTACAAAATGAATATATAATTTGGAGTAACATTAAAAGAAAACCAAAAAAGTTGTTCAAATTCCCAAAATGGTTCTTATTTGATCTGGAGGATGTCTTGCCAGTGACTTGGGATCGGGATAGCGATTCCTGGGGTCCATGATAGCCTTGAAAATAAGATCATATGCATCAGCCAATGACCTGGCAACCTGAAGGGAAGCTTCCGACCGGAGACTTGGGACCTGCATTTGCTCAAACTCTGGCAGGGAGCTTTCGCTTCCCAAAATAAGGCCAAAGAATGCCTTCAAGCATTCTGATAGAGATGCAGGAGATGTATCTTCTGTTTCTGATAATGGGGGTGCAGCAACATCATCGCCAGACACATCGTTGTTCGATAAATTATGGAAGTATGCCATCTTGTTTGACAAGCCACATCTTCGCAAAATGGCATCAACTTCTTTTTCAACAAGACCATTCATGTGATTATCTATCATTACCCCGAGCTTCTTCACATATTCGGATGCAACCTCATGTCCTAACAATGGTTGTCTTATGCCACATAAGCAGTTGATCAAGAAAATCTTGGAAGGGGTTTCACTGGTCTGCATTTGCATAAAAGGTCAAAAGCATGATAAGGCATATAGAAACCCAACAATGATATCTGACAGTTGTAATATAAAAAGGAGGCACATATTTTACGTGTCTCAAGAGTTTGATCTAATGCCTGGGAGAAAATGACCATGGGAATCCATTTTCATCATGAAACTTTCAATTCATCCAAATCCTAGTATGGTCGATTAGAAGATCAAATCTTTTATCACTGGGAAGCCATGAATATATGGGATATATAAAGCTTACAAAACTCAGTAACTACAGCGTCATTTGAGTATTAAGCAATTAGAAGATCAAATCTTTTATCACTGGGAAGCCATGAATATATGGGATATATAAAGCTTACAAAACTCAGTAACTACAGCGTCATTTGAGTATTAAGCAATTAGAAGATCAAATCTTTTATCACTGGGAAGCCATGAATATATGGGATATATAAAGCTTACAAAACTCAGTAACTACAGCGTCATTTGAGTATTAAGCAATTAGAAGATCAAATCTTTTATCACTGGGAAGCCATGAATATATGGGATATATAAAGCTTACAAAACTCAGTAACTACAGCGTCATTTGAGTATTAAGCAATTAGAAGATCAAATCTTTTATCACTGGGAAGCCATGAATATATGGGATATATAAAGCTTACAAAACTCAGTAACTACAGCGTCATTTGAGTATTAAGCAATTAGAAGATCAAATCTTTTATCACTGGGAAGCCATGAATATATGGGATATATAAAGCTTACAAAACTCAGTAACTACAGCGTCATTTGAGTATTAAGCAATTAGAAGATCAAATCTTTTATCACTGGGAAGCCATGAATATATGGGATATATAAAGCTTACAAAACTCAGTAACTACAGCGTCATTTGAGTATTAAGCAAAGCAGGTACTAGATACTGACCTTAGTCTTGTGACAGGTTTACTAAACCCTGTAAGGTTTCCAGAACATGTAATGCCTCCTGAGCACAATGACAGCATTATAGGACCTAACACTGGATTCTTATGGGCAATAACCTTCAAATGGTTTTGAACAATCAACAGTTTAACCCTACTGAGTTACAGCTAGAAATCACTTTATGCTACTAGAACTAAGCCATTTAAATATCTTGCCTTCAACAGAATTTCACATAGACAGGATACCACGATTTGGAATTGCTGATTTTTTAAATACCAAAACAATCAGAGACTTGATATCACAAATAAAAAATGTTGATTTTCAAAAAAACTAAAATGAAATGATTATATGATGGATTAAAATACCAGAAATGGCCTACAAGACTTTGGTTCTTACGAGCATTTGGGATGGCTTAAATTATAACTTAAAAGTTGATGGTTCAAATGAGTAGATATAAGTTTCTAGTAGTTGTGGGCTCTACAAAATACAGGGAAAAAAATGATGCTTGACCAGATCAGAATTGATCAGACATGCTCTTCTACGACTTTGCTCATTTTCCTTTTCCATGTACATGAACATATCAATGTGGGAACAAAAGAAACCTACGGAGATACCAACAAGGTGGAAAGAGATTTGGGGCTAGAGTTTATAGTTCAGTTCTACAAAACTCTTAAACGTTTTTGAGGTAAAGGCGTTTATCACCGCACATTATTGTGTATGAAATCTGTACATGTGAAGCGAAGTTGACTAGATAAATAAATGTGCCTTTTCATGCGATTGCCAGACACAAGCTGAATTTGTAGAACCAAAAAAATTTACACATTACATCACCACGCCATTAGTTATAAATTCTCAGTACTATTAGACCGTTTATAATGTTTTATATTGTGAAATGCACAGAGATGCATAATTAATAAAACATTTAGGCTACTGTTAGATGTATGAACTGATAAACATGTGGATGATATGGTTCAAAACTGTGTATAAACAATAGCATACAATCTGAAAATGAACAGTAAATAAAACCACAATTTAATCAACGGATCGTGGAGATTGGAAAGGGGAAGCAAGAGAACACATACATGAGACAAAGGAGCAGAAGTGCTATTTTCCAAAAGAGCATCTACAGATGATTTACGAAACTGGCCTGTTTCAGAACTTAATCTACTTCTTCTTGATGACTGCATAACTCCCTTCGACTTGTATGTCTCTGCTGCTTGCTCACATATCTTCAAATATGGCACAAAACATGGTAAATGAAAAGGGCAGGAAAGGGAAAAACCAAATAATTCTGTATTAGCAAGCAATACAGCCAAAGTGGATATGTCTAAGCACAGCGCAAGAGTCCTAAATACACAGCAGAAGAATACAGCAGCCTAGGTTCTAAAAGATTAGTAGTTTAAAACCTGAGAGCTTGACCTGTCACTTTCATCATCAATAGTTCTGGGAGCTGGTAAAGATTTAAACAGGTAAGAAGTGCTTCAAACCTGAATAATAGGATCTAGCAAAGCAGATATGACTGGATCAAAGGCAGGTTTCTTCCCCGATGCAGGAACCATCATCTTGCCATGTGTTTCAATTATTTCAAGCAGCAACGAGACTCCTTCTCTAACTGCTGATGGTGGAGAAAGATCAATGGGAACAAGAGGAG
>CAVNYN010287882.1:38379-64388 GCA_963692815.1 Nyctanthes arbor-tristis | reverse complement strand
TTATTGAGATCAAGGAGCTAGTATAGTGGTTAAGGATTTAGCTCCTTACCGGATAGTCCCGGGTTCGAATCCCACCATCCCCTCTCCTCCATCCCCTTTGTAAATAAAAAAAAAAAAAGACTACAAGTTTGTTGTTCTTTAAACAAAAAAAAAAAAAAGAAGCATAAATATTGTTTGCCTTTGGGTGGAAAAACACATTGATCTGGTTTTTTGAGCTCTTAGTTGCACCAAACTTGAACAAGTCTACTTGCATTGGGGTCAATTTTTTATGGGCCATAAAAGCTCTTTTCAAACCTTTTTTCTACATATAAGCATCTTATATTGTGCAGAACCAGTCAATAAAATAAAGAGATGGCAAGAAAATATTTGGACTACAATGAAACTCTGTGATAGCATATTCCATAATTTGGTCCATCCTTATTTGCTAAAGGGCTGCTAAGAAAAATTCTCCAAGTGTGGGGTGCTTGTAACTTAGATGTTTGACATATATACACGCATGCATAATAATATGTATGTCTGTAGGTAAAATAAAATTCTTGTTATTATATAATATAATATATTATTATTTTAGGACATGAGTATCGATTCAAGGATTTGGTAAACATTGAAATTGAAATAGATTATTGTACCTTTTCAACGTTTTCAAAGTCAACCTTGAACAATTCCAAATACAATCAAAGTCAACCTTGAACATACTGAACCATTGCGATAGAGTTCTTGTTCTTGACAACAAAATAAAACTAAAAAATATTCATATAAAAGAATTCAACTTTATTCTATTCAATTAGTGCAAACAGTTAAATTAATTAAAAACTATCACAGATTCAAAAGTTCATGACTTAATCAACTTCGCATCCTTAGCCTGTGGTTCGATATTGGTCAGGTTGAAGAACACGTGACTTGTAGTCTCACAAATGCCACACTAAAATTGGAAAGAGCATCATGCAACCAATACACATTAACTTCTATTACAAGCTTGCAAAATGCAAGCATGGATTTGGTCTGTTTCATGGCATTATTATGTAATTAATTAATGTCTCATCCACCCATTGTTTGGAAAATTGCAAAAAGCCACCATGTTATTATCTATTCATAGTTATTGAATTTCAGTATTTTTGCAAAATGAAACAAAAAAGAAAACAAAGTCATTCCATGTTTACTGATTTTTTTTGATATTTGAAAGTTTAGACATTTTTCTTTATATATGTCCTTATCATATGACCCTCCAAAGAAAAAGGAGGAGCTCTTTTGTATATTGGCTATTGGACCAAGAAAAACCAGGCATCAATGGACATATCAAAGAAAATTCCTCACTAGACTTCTCCAAGAAGATTAGCAGCTCTATCCTCTATGTCAATGCTTCTACAATGAATTTTACTTGGCAATAATGCATACAAACATATATTTTTCATCCAAGCTTTTTCCACACGGGGAGACGACCAAGTCATGTGGACTTTCCGTATCTGCCCTAAAATCGATCTTATATTTTAATTCTTTTTTATTCACCAATAATTTTTTAAGGTTTGAGAACTAGTTATTTGAAAAGAAATATTTGTATTGTCTTATCTACTTCTTTGTTCTAACGATTTATCTCATTTAACATACAATAAGGGAAAGTGAGGTGAAAGCGATAGAAAAAGAGAGTTGGTTAATATCAGATGATATATATAAATATATAATACAATGAGGAGAAGTTAGGGGTCGATCGATACAGAGAAAGGCTGAAGATGCACAATGTATGAGATCGGAAAACTATGTCAAAAAATGCAAGTTGATTTCAATGTTAGTGTTGTTTTTTTTTTTTTTGTTAATATTATTATTATTATTATTATTATTATTATTTGACGTTACAATGAGATTGTAGGTGAGGGAAATCAAACCCTTGACTAATGGTGTAAATAACTAATACGAATGTCATTAGACTACAAAGACTTTGGCTATTACTTTCCTTAAATACTCAATGAAAGGCTAAAATCAAATGAAAACAAAAGGGGGGAAAAGCAAGAAATACTAATAAGAGGGGAACGCCTATAAATAGGGGTGCAAGAAATAGAAGTAGGGAAGGGAAAACAATAGACTCCTGAGTGCAAACCAATTTGTACTCGAGAATTTATTCTTCCAGAAACCCCCCACGGAAATTCAATGGGTGTTGAATTTCTTCCGGAAATTAACAGTGAAAATGGTGCAACTGCCCCAGTGATTTTGGGACTCCAACCCTCTGCTCTCGTGGACCATGTGGCACGAGTTGATTGGTCCCTCCTTTCCAGAATCCCCGGCGAGCCTGGTGGCTCTTTTCCTGTATTTTCTCATTCCTCACCCTATCTTTCTCTTTCTCTGCGTGCGGTGTCTAAAGGCTGTTAGAAATTGGTGATTTATTGACATCCAATAAGCAATTTCTTGATCGATTATTTTAGTAATATTGTTGGTTATTTGCTCAAATGAAAAAAGTTGGAATCTTTTTCATTTTTCTTGGGTTCAAAGATCCTCTATGTCGTTTCGTGTTCTGTCTTTGGGATAGATCGTTGAGGTGAAACAAGAAAATTGCATAATTGAAAGTCTTCTCTGATATTGTGATCTGGGTAATCATTCATCAGAGATTAGATAGTTGAGTTCACAGTTTAAGACTAGTTGATGACAATTTTTCCCCAACTTGAATCAAATAATTCTGGTTAACTGCATACAGATTTCTATTTCACTACTTTCTTTGTGTTGGAAGTTCCCGGATTTACATGGTATACGCCTAGAGAGGTTAACCTGTCACAGATGACAATTCATCAGATGGCTTGTATGGCGATGCTTCTTGAGCCAACGTTTCTTTGTTCAATTTGAAGAATGTCAACCCCATCTCTGGCAACAGTTTTTTATTAAGATTGTATTTTTCTCCACAGGTTGAGAGTGAAGATCTGAAGTTCATCTTGAATGAGGTTAATGTGCACATCCTTGATTCTCCCAAAAGTGGGACATATTTGAAGACCATTGCAGGGGGAAGTGTGGCTAATACGATTAGAGGTTTGGCTGCTGGCTTTGGGGTCAGTTGTGGCATAATTGGAGCTTGTGGGGATGACGAGGAAGGCAGCTTGTTCATAGATAATATGAACTTCAACAATGTCAATATCTCAAGATTAAAGCTGAAGAATGGGCGCACTGCACAAGTAAGCATTGCACTGCTTTTAGATATCCAGGCTCTTAAAATTATATTAAATTGAAACTATTATATCGTGAAACCTGAATATATTAATTGTTTGGACAGTGTGTTTGCTTAGTTAATGAATTGGGCAATCGCACAATGCGGCCCTGTCTCTCTGGTGCAGTAAAAGTTGAGGTGATTTGCGCTGGATCCTGATCTAGTATTACTAAAATAAGTTGCTATTTATAGGGAACTCTTCCTTGTGCTGGTCTGGATATGTGCATGTATCTTATTCTTATCCTTTGACAGGCGGATGAATTCAAGAGAGAGGATTTCAAAGGTGCTAAGGTGAGGCGTCTCAGTCAATATAATATCTATGCATCTTATATTCTCCTCATTTTTATGCCTTTGGCTCCATTTTCTCCTTTTTATGTGTGTGTGTACATGCACATCAGTTGGTGCATGGTTGTTTGCGAGAGGCAGTAGTGGAGGTAGGAAATGTTCTCATTGCATGCTGATCTATGTGTCTAGTACTTTTCAAAGGGTTGAGCTTGTTACTTTCCCAAATAACATTGTCAGGTGTTTTTAGATCAAATTGGAAAATATACTGTAACTTGTTTTCTGGTTTTTAATTTTCTAGCAAGAACTTATTAACACCATTCCTTTGCCCTTTTGTCTTGCAGTGGCTAGTACTAAGATATGCAATTTTAAATTTAGAAATTATACAAGCAGCTATTAAAATTGCAAAGCAAGAGGGCCTTTCTGTTTCTCTAGACCTTGCCAGTTTTGAGGTAAAACTTGTTGGATGCTATACTTTTTGAAACATAAAATTAATATCATGAAATATGAACTTGAAATCATATCACATCATAAAGTTATGATAATACTTATACTACAGATGGTACGAAAGTTTAGGTTGCCACTTCTACAGCTACTAGAGTCGGGAAATATAGATCTCTGCTTTGCTAACGAGGATGAAGCAGCAGAACTGCTGAGGTGACTGCCTATTAATTTCCTTATATATCACAATTCTCTGGAGAAGAAATTTAAGAATTCACACCTTCATGATATCAGTGTAGAATTAGTATGATGTATGAATAATCCTGCTGATATATATAATTAAGTTGCAGGGGTGAAAATGAAGAAGGTCCTGCGGCAGCACTTGACTTTTTGTCCAAATACTGCCAATGGGCTGTGGTCACATTGGGTCCAAGCGGATGCATGGCTAAATATGGAAAAGAGGTCTGTGGAGTAGGATATATTCTCTCTTTTACCATATTGTTTTATGACCCCAAAAATTACTGAAAAATTAAGAACAAAAGGGAAATTAAAACAGCAACAAAATAATATAAAATAATTTATACCTAATTATTACTCTTCTTCCTATGGCATCTAAAAGCAATATTGGCCATTTCATTAATTATGTACGCCTATTGGAAAAAGAAAGTCATTGGCTTCCAGGTAGACACTTTGGTTGTGTCCTGAATCCTGATACGTGACTAAGTAGGATTCCCTGTATAGGACACTACAGTATTTTTTGAAGTTAGTTCTGCGGTTGTTAGTGTTCATCTGTTTCAACGTTCAACCATGAAATGTTAACAGCATTTTCTTATAGTTTGTGGCATGTATCATTTGTATTTGATCTATGACATTTTATTGCTTTAGGTCGTCCGTGTTCCAGCAATCAAAGAGTCAAAGGTGGTTGATGCCACTGGTGCAGGCGACCTCAGATGCTAGTGGCTTTTTATATGGATTGGTGAAGGGACTATCACTGGAGGAGTGCTGCAGGGTTGGGTCATGCAGTGGTGGGTCAGTCATCCGTTCTCTTGGGGGCGAGGTTACTCCAGAGAACTTGCAGTGGATGTATAAACAAATGCAGATTCAGGATCTCCCCATCCCTGAACCTGGAAAGCCGTCTTATGAAGTATAGGATTCCTAGAGGAGTTGTTAACGATGTACTTCTCTTCTATTACCAACTTATCATAATGTCAATTCTTCCAGTTGGAGCCGAAGGCAACCGGGTTGCATTTTCGTGCGCTGGTTTTGCTTTACACGTGTAAACTGCTGTCTTTAACCTTTACACGGATCATGTTAAAACCAAAACTCTGACATTTATGATATAGTCTTCTAATTCATTCTCTTTTAGTGTTCTGTGCATATATGCAACGATAGAAATTTTCAAATGCCCACCTCCAACCATGTATTGGCAGCCCTTTGTTATCAAATATTTTGCACTTTGCAGCAGCATATTCCATCTGTGTAACCAGCCAATGCCAGTATCTGTCACTCAAGAGCCGGGACAATTCATCTGCAGTGTAGCACCAGCACCTCAAAGTCAATGGCTCAACCTTTTTGCCCTGAGGCAAACACAAGTGGTTAAATGCTTCGTGTGAGATTACGCCACATGTTTAAGGAGTCCCGCCCAATCTGATGAATATATATATCTTAGGTCCTATAAAATATTTTAAAATTTTAATAACTCATAAATTACCAGAGACAAATTTGAACACGAGGGATCACGGATCTTCTATCGCTTTATTTCACAACGGAGGTCAGGAAACAACACTACACGCCTTAACAAACTTGATACCAACAGAAGATAAAACTCAAATGTATTCAAAGATAAACTTGACCGGCAACTCAAATGGTTTTACCGCAACAAAATAAAGTATCCAACCAGAGCCCTATCTCTATGGTGCCAGCTAAATCAATTTTTTGTTATGGGGCCAGGGAAAATGAAGCTATTCATAGACAACGAGCAGCAATCACGGGTAATGATCATCACATATCCATCGGAGCAACACCCTGATCAGCTGGGGCACCCTGATCGCCTGCGGCTGCAGGTTCAGTACGATCAGCATCCTCATCAACTGGAGCCTCTTCACCTGCTATCTCAAATTCATTGATCAGTGCTTGTACTGTTTCTTGATCCAATATGTGGAATGATTCTCCGATCTCCCAACACAGCAATTGTGCACACTGAACTCGTCAATTTCTCCCCTTGTAAGGTTTCCCTCAGCGCAAAAAGTGCATCCTTGATCAGATTTTCTCGTGATGAGTCCCTAAAACTCTCAAACTTGCGCTCTAAGTATGTCTTTGCAGCCTGTGACCTAGATCCAATAGCAAAAGCTTGGTATTCGAAGTAATTGCCACTGGGGCAATTGTAATACAGGTGGGCCCCAGATTCATCTAAACCACCAACCAGAAGACCAACACCATAAGGTCGTTTCCATGACCTCTGGGTGCAAACCTGCAAAAGGAGATGATCAGGAAAACAGTTAATAATAACTAGGATAATATACACAAGGAGACCAGGATGAAATACTAAATTAAGAAAAAGCAAGAAAAAGGATCCATTTCAAAGACACCGTGTTGATTAAAACAGAAGCATCAAAACTCTTCCCCATTCATAGAAAAACCAACCATGTAACTTTTGACTTGAATTCATAAGTTCTGATTCTGAACTTATCTAAAGGCTTCATTAGTATTGGACTTCTATGATTCTTGAGGTGAAACTTACGTGGTCGTTATGAAAAGCACTCACGTTACTGATGCGTCACTGCACATTATAGTTTCAGATGCACACTGATCAGAGTGAATACAGTACTCATGAAGAGCTTGCTTAGAGCTTGTTTGAAGCTCTTTATTTTTTGAATTTATAAAGGGAATTTATAATGAGTGGAAATGAGTGGTGGAGATTTAATTGAAGTTTGAAATGTGTGGTGATTATTGAGTAGTTGTCAAATCAGCTGTCAAATTATAGTAGGTGAATTTATAAAGAGAAAAAATAAAGAGGCTCAAACAACCCCGTAACCTTCCAACTTTTCTTTTGCTATTAGCCATTGAATTGTTCAGTTATCTTCAATCTCGCGATTGCAGTACTCTCATTATCGCCTCTAACAAGTATGATAAAGTAATTTCCAACCACATACTCTAAAAGTTTTTAACTTAATAGAAACAATGACAAATACATGTTTAAATATTATTTCAACATGGCCTTCAAGTATAGGTGGTTCATTTATTCCCTTCAAAGCTTGACACATGCACAAATTCCTTAAATGGACGGCGAGAAGACTTGAATTCAAGACCTTAAACACTCTGATACAATATTGATCCACTTGCTCTCTAAGTTTAGGTGGTTAAATGGGCCCACATTTGTATGATTTAAATATTGGCTTCAACACGCTCCATGTGTACAGTTTCATTTGATATGAAATCAAGATTTAAATGATATACAAGTGATCCTCTTAAGCACCTTAAACATTTCAATCAAGTGGTAACATAACAGGTGAAGGTTCTGGATTCAAGTCTTTCCACCACCCATTTAAATGAAATTATGCAATATATATAAGACTACGATAGCAAAAATAAGTGATAGGGCATGTTTAATGTAAGATTATATGATACATATATCTAGCTGTTAATTACTTAAACTATTGCATCAGGTGGTACGACGAGTCCTGATCCCGTAAAGGCTACTACAGAACTATTCACATGGATTGGAAAGTTCACTAGTAGCATTTCCCTTCATATAAGAACACACTGGTAACATGTCATAAGCAACACTGTGCTTCTCTCTGAAAGACAAACTCATATTCTACTTATCATTTTTTTTTTCAGAGCACCTTGTTAATAAGTCATGAGCAACATCACGCTTCTCTCTAAAATAAAAGACACATTTCTTCTTTTTATCGTGTTTTTCACATGACAAGGTAAGCTTCCATTTTAACAAACAAATAAACACTAGGACATAAGACAAGAAGCAAAAGAACCATAATATAGAAGTGAAAGAAGGCAAAAAAGTATTCACGTATCAAGTAAAAAGAGAGAAAAATTGAATTATGACTTTCTGACTGTAGGTAATACAAAACTTGTTCAAGTTAACAAGATTCTAAATTAAAATGAACTGAAATGGAGACAATGTCTCAAGGCTTGTGGGTCAATCAGTATCAGGCATTTGAATCTATGAGGACAACAATATTTGAGATCTATGTTTCTTAATTTCTTTTTAGCGCCATAGCACACACAGGATCTCCCTAATCAAGCAGTGGTCATTGTAGAAATAAGAATTAGTAACTTTTTCATTTTCCTTTTCTTTTCCTCAAAAAAGAAAAAGAAAAAACTACTAAACCCATGCCATAAAATCACAATATCTGGAGTTTAAAATATTTCAGCATTTGTTATTTTTTCATTTTTATTTTAAAATGGAAATAGAACAATCTATTTTTCACATATTCTTTGGGATTTCCAAGCACTACATAATTCTCCATTATTCATTTCAACTCATACCATATCAAGGCTGAAAAAGAAACGCAACAGTAGTGTGGGCTTAATTTATGAACCGATAGCTCAACAAGCCAAGTTTAATGGAACGGACAATGGTCATCATTGCCATGACACCTAGTTAGACGTGGAAGCCTCACTAGCTCAAGGAGTAAGTTTTAGAAATTAAGGCCTAAGCACTTAGGCATTTAATTGATGTCAATGCTGCACGACTCAATGTTTAGGCTCAAAAGGTTTCTTCCAAAAATTAACTGAGAAGAAAAAATTCCGAGCTCAAATGCTCTTTGGATGTAAGGATCCTGGAAGTTGGCTCACTACATTTCTGCAGGAGAGGAAAATATGACGACTCCTCTCCCATTCTTCAAACGTTATGGTGTATCCTAAGAAGCAAACAATTGAGTATTGAAGCTCCCAGCTTTCCACTTGGATGGCTTTGTGACCATAATTGCAGACAATCTTTGATCCACACGAGCTCAATCAAAACAAACTGTTGCTGCTTTGACACTTTCATGAATTTTTTCTTCCACGCAGAACTTCTGTATTCATCCAAATATAAAACCCCTACCCACATTCTCCACTATCCTAAATGTATGACTTGTAATTAGGATTAACAAAAAATAAGCAGTAAAATTGAACATGTGAAAGAGAAAAAATCGGGCAAAGGGAAAAAAAAACTACGATTTAGTGAAAAAGAAAGAATTTTGACGGAACTTTCAATAGTCACAGATCCAAAAACATCGACTCCCAGTGTAAAATCTACCAATTCCAAAGGTACCAGGACCCAATCACATCCATCACCCCCATAGATAACACAAAATTTGCATAGAGGTTTAATTCAAAAATAGCAATAAAACTGGAAACGGAAGTAAGGGAATCAGGATTTAGGATATTTAACCTGGGCCTTGTCGGCGAGCTGGACAACGAGGCGTCCGACTGGAAGCTGGGACTCGTATGTGTAAGAGTAGTTGATGCACTCATTGCGCATGTAGCGGGAAAGGACGCGGCCGTCGGCGGTGAGTCCGGCGATGGCAACACCTATATGATCATCGACTTTGAAGATCTTCTTCTGGTGAGAGGAAAGCTCGGAGCTGGCCTTGTTTACACATGCCACAACCACGTGGGTCTTCGATCTCAACCCAATCGCCGCCGAACCCTGCTTAACAGCCTCCATCGCGTACTCGACCTGGAAAAGACGCCCCGCCGGCGACCATGTCGTCACATCGGTATCGTACTGGTTCCTAAACATTCTCAATACGACGTCGTTGCAGAGGTAGATACAGAATATTGTGTGTATTTCGGTCTCACTCTCTAGTTTAGCAGCACTAGAGGAGAGAGAAATGGAGGGTTTTGTTGATTTGATTCTTGTTTTCTTTTTCTTCAAGGCAAGAACAGAGAAATCCTTATTCAACTGGGTATTGGGACTCAGGTTTTGGGCCTAATTTTTAGCCCATTTCGATTTTGAAGGATTAGCCCAAATTAAAAAGTTTGGGCTCATTATAAGAGATTAGAGAAAAGTGACACAAATAACGCTAAATTTGGTCGACTAAAAATTAGATTTTTATTTTAAGAGCTTGTTTGAAGCTCTTTATTTGCTCTTTATTTATAGAATTTATAAAGCGGAGTGAGGTAGAATGTATATTGGGAATGTAAAAATGTATGAAATATGTGGTTGTAATTGAGCAGTTATCAAATCAAATGTCAAATCAATGGTAGGTAAAATAATAAATTGAGAGAATAAAGAGCATCAAACAAGCTCTACGTTTAATATTCTCATGTGACTAATCCAGTAATGTTATATAGTATCATCAAACTCAAAACCATACGACAATGCACATTGGCGAAGGGAGGGGCCAAGGGTCAGCTGGGTCTGTTCCCCCCCTCCCCAAATTGGAAGAAAAAAAAATTTCCTTGTAAAAAAAAAAGGAAAAATAAATAAATAATCGTATATAAAAGATTTAGCCGTATGTGCCATACAGCCTCCTCTAACTCACTCCTCTAATAGCGCCTGACTCTACCATTGACAGTGAATTAAGGGAAAGACTGAGAGCTTGTTTTAGGGAGCTTTGTTATATAAATCAAAAGCTTGTCAAAATCAAACTATAATATCAACTACATACTTTCCAAAATAATAATAATAATAAAAAAAATTTTAACATTTTTTAGTTAATCTTTATCTACATTTCCACTATATGTTTTTTTAAAAAAATATCAATAAATAAAGCAAATTTAAATAAAGCTCCCTGAAACATGCTCTGAATTAAGTGGGATGTGTTCTGAGATTACATAAATTTTATTTTGCCTATACGTAGGCATAATAATATACATGCGTAGATGTGTAGCACCTATCCAAGCGATAAGCACCCCACACTTATAGTCTAGATGTGGAAAAATGATCACCCGCCCATTGTGAGCGGGGTTACACCTCTCACAACTGATGTGTCATACATATAACAGTCTCAGCAGGTTGCCATGTGTGTGTCACATCAGCTGTGAGAGGTGTAACCCATCTACAGTGAGTGAGTGAATGAGACTGCTTGGATGTGTGCTATGTATGTACGTAGACATGTTACGCAAACATAATAACATGTCTGCGTTGTAGATAAAATAAAATTTCTATTTCAGATCATTCTAATGTGCGAAAATGCATGTCGAACATGCGAAATGTCACTCCAAACACAGGAGACCTAGGTATAATGCATGAGCAATAATAAATAATTTGAAATATGTAGTCCACATTCAAAAGCACAAACTCACGGAGAGGCCACTTATGAAACGTAGTTATGGTTGATCTTTAAAAAGTAATGTAACATAAACAAAAGACAAACAAGAACAAAAGTAAAAGTTACATGTGATTTCCTACTTTTCCTTTAGATCTTCTTAATTCTTTCATGTCATAATTGATCAATCTTTTTTTGCATCAAGATTCTCTTTAAAAGGTTGTTATTTTAATCATGTTTAACTGGATTTTCACAAATCAATACTACCAGTTTTAACTCAACTTTTTTACTTGTTGTCCCCGCTAAAAAGCAGATAAATAGATTCGATTAATAATTTATCTAGTATGATTAGATATTGATTTGAAATTATATATCTTTTTCATGTTACCAATAAAATTGGGGCTTACTGATTTAAAAAAAAAAAAAAAGGCATACTGAAATGGCTATCAATTATTGAAATGTGAAAATACAAAAACATTCTTTCTATGAAAAAGTCGACTCGCAACTAAATTCATAAGCAAGCATTTTGTTTCGTGATACCATTTTTGGCAAAATTTTAACTGTTGAAAAGTCATTTATTTTGTAGGCCAATAAGTTTGATAAACATAGCTTTCAAAATTTATTATACATACATTCAAAAGATCTCTGCCCCATGTGTCATTGTTCATATATTAATTAACAATATGATCGAGCAATGATTAAATGTAAGAAACTACATAATTTGGTACAATGATTGAATGCAAGAAAATGCGTTACCAACGTGATTTGAATGGTCTCATTACAAAGAAAAGTTGATTTTAACTTTAAAATAAAACAAAATTTCACCAACACTCCACTGCAATTACACAACATTGTTATGGTAAAAGCATGGTCAACGAGAAGATGGCCCCTTAGAGCCATTTTAGTTTTTTATGGGCCAATAATGTCATGAAAAAAGACATTCTTTTTGCAAAAGAAGATAACTTTAAACCACTTATTTACTTTGTATCTTTTGTTTGAATTATTTAATTTGTCTCAACAAGTGCGATCGATAACCAATGCCACAAAATCGAACAAGATTTTTTATCTTATGATTTTTGTGGGTCCCTACTTATTGCAGTATACAATTTATTTTCTTTTTTTTTTATCGGTAGTAGCATAATTTCTACATTAAATGGATAAATAAATCTTTTAAAAATATATAAAATAATGATAACTATTTGTTAGCAGAAAATTTTCACATTGAAAAAACAATAACAATAAAAAATAAATAACAATAAAGTCTGCATTTTTGGTAACGGTTAAATGTGTTGGAGATTTAGAAAGACTTCACTCTTTACTCAAACATGATATCCTTGTATAACCAAATTGGTATGAACTACAAATCTAATCGAATTTAATTAACCAATGAATCATGCATGTGTAAGTAGTGACACCAATCTCAATCAATATCTAAAGACGGTGAAAAATGGGAGAAATTGTTGAATATTATTTTTATCATTAGTTTTTTTAACCTTAAAATCTAATTTAAGTAAAAAGGTTTATTTATGCAAAAGTCCTTAACGTGTAAGATCAACGTAAAGAAAGACCTTAGTATTCAAATTTCACGTTAAGCACCACAAACGTTTATATTTTGGATGCAAGAAAGCTTTTTTTTTTTTTTTTCCTTCCAATATTTGGCCAAATCCCATTAGCTGATATATCAAAGTCAATTTATTTTATGCTACATTGACTAAAATGACAAGACATTACATATGTTTAAAAGAAAAAAAAATCGTCTTCTTCTTCATATTCCTCCACCAACGTAGTTGCTTTCTCACTTGATAAATTTACATATGTAGCCAAATTTCCATGAAAAATGGGCGATTCTTCCTCTCCTCAAATGCCGTTATGCTCAACCCATCGCTCTATTAATAATTTTCAGATATATAAATATATCATTTATCGTTATATACAAGACATATAATGTTCGTACTTATTACTATTTACTAGTAATTTATACATACACCGTATAAGGGGACAAGAAAACGAATATCTATGCTTTCCTATTATGTCAACTTCATGATTTTATTTTAATTATTATTATAAAAGTAAGGACCAGCCGTAGCTTGCAACAAAGCATGTTGAAGTGGAAAGATACAATTACAATCCACTATTTATAATGGTCTCAAATTCACCCATTTTGGGACACTCCTTAAACTATCGTGTCCAAATCCTTAATATCATGTGCTGGGATGGGCCCACTCTTTTATGTATCATTGAATTTTGAATGTCAAATAATTTCATGAGAATATATCCCAACTTTGGACAACTATATAATTGTGTATTCTTTCCAACGATTATATAACATTTTCATTATCTAACATTTTGGCAAATTCACGACTACTAAGTGGCATCATCACACCAACTAGAACAGATCTGGTAAGACAATATGGATGGCTCTATCCATTGGGAAAACAAGAAAGGAGGACAACAGTAATGATCTATGACAACAGTTTTTTAAAATAACATGACCATACTTTTTCTTGTGAGATGTGTGTTTTTACATGCGTTGTCGATAAATAATATGAAAAATTCTTTTTAACGTAACAATCTAGTTGATGACGTTCGACAATGATGTTTGACTATCTAGATTAGCTAAGTGAGAGATCTTATGTTAAAATTGTTGAACTATGTTTCGTTTTCTCACTTGCCACATATTTTCTCATTCTTTATGATAACGTTTATCTCTTTTAAATTAATTGGCCACCCCATCTCATATTAATATAACTAAGAGAAAGATCTTATGTTAAAAATGTCGAATTATGTGTCGCTCTCTGACTTGTCACTTATTTTCTCTTTCTTTACGACAACACTTTCCTCTTTTAAATTTCATTTTGTCTCTCCTGCTTGGAAGCTGCATTTAAGCGGGCCCACATATTCCCTGTCAAGCATTTTCTGAACTTCGAACCGAGTGGTCCTGTGAGGCTGAAATTCCACCCATACCCATGATCAAAGTATATATTTCCCTTTATATCCTTTCTAGTTGAGGGAATGAGGAAAATGAGAATAAATAAAAATGATAGACTGGTCATTCAACACCAACAAGACAGAACAATAGGAGTTGCATAGCATTTCGAGGCTCGGATTCCATCAGCTGCATCAGATATACGTACACCCGTCAATCTATCTCCTAAATCCTAGCGAATAGGAAAATTGCAGTTGAAGTTCCCCCACCTTAGAAAAATTGTTAATAGGAGTTTTTATCCTTCCCATTATCTATAGTAATATTTTTTACTTTTTTTTTTTTTGAATACATTAATATTTTTTACTTTTGGTTAAACAGACCGATGAAGAATTTTAAAACTTCTGAGTTTGTTTATAAACTTATTTAAATTTGGGTAATTTACAGTTAGCGTCCTCAACCTTTCAGGTTTATTGAGATTACGTCTCCAACCTTTAATTTTCATCGTGAAGGCCTCTAACCTTTCAATAGTGTTACACCTAAGGTCCATATAACGTTTTCCATCTATTTACACCGTTAAGGTCAGGAGTACTATCATAAAATAATTAAAAATTAAATATTTTAATATTTTTACAAAAAAAAAGAGGGGGAGACCCCATGTACTGCCGAAAATGGTAGCATTTTGCTACCATTTTAGGCAACCATTCAGCTGCCGGAAATGGCAGCAAAGTGCTGCCATTTCCAGCAACACAGGAGGGAGACCCCCCTCTTTTTGGCTAGAAATGGCAGCCAAAAAGGGGGACCACCCTTTTTTGGTGGAAATGGCCACAAAAAAATGGCAGCTAAAATGGGCGCGGGGGGGGGGGGGGTAGAGTCCCCCTTTTTTACTGCCATTTCTGCAGCCAAGAGGAGGGACTCTCCCCTCATTTTTTGGCCGGAAATGACAGCCATTTTAGTCTAAAATGGTAGCTCAAATGACTGCCATTTTCGGCCAAAAATGGCAGCCAAAATTGGGGGAGTGTCCCCCTTTTTTTGGGGGACTCCATCCTTTTTTGGCCCGAAATGGCACCCATTTGGGCAGCCATTTCCGGCCAAAAAGGGAGGAGTCTCCCCACTGTGCTGTAGGAAATGGCAACAGTTTTGGCAGCACATTGGGGGTCTCCCCCCTCTCTCTTTTTTTTTTGTAAAAATATTAAAATATTCAATTTTTAGTTATTTTACGATAATATCTCTTATCTTAACTGTAGAAATGGATGGAAAACGTTAGAGGGACATTAGGTGTAACACTATTAAAATGTTAGGGGCATCCACGATGAAAATTAAAGGTTAGTGACGTAATCTCAACAAACCTAAAAGGTTAGGGACGCTAGCAGTAAATAACCCTTTAAATTTTAATAAAAACTAAGAGAGAGAATGCTTTGAGTTGAATGATGGAGATCCTTAAAAAAAATGTAAATTTGATTAGTTTGATTAAATTTTATTTAAAAAATATTGATTTGTAACTTGAACTCAACCCTTAACATTCTTCTTTTTGACCGTTATTATTATAGCAATAATAATAATTTATAGGTTATTTTTCATTTCAAAATAATAATTAAATATATTAAGATGTAAACCATTTAAAGCTTCTTTGTCTGTTGTTTTAATCAAAGACTATAGATTTTTGTTGTCAAATTAAAATGAAAAAAATTCGTCAAAAAAAATTAAAATGAAAAAAGTTTAGTGACTGAGTTATATTTTCAAAAAATAAAAAATTAAAAAATTTAAGACTGATTTTCTTCCTAATTAACTATACATTTTTTTTCTTTTTCTTTTTCTTTCTTCTTCCTTCCTTTATTTATTTATTTCTATAATGACACTACATAGAGAAACAGTGGTGGATAACACCGACTTTATGACACATAAGTGTCTTTATTTGATAGTAACTCATTTCAAAAAGAAGGAAACTGGGTCACATTTATGATACCTATCATTAACATTTTTTTCCCTGTAAAATCCTTCCACCCACTAATCAATTGATACCCATAAAATCTCCACAATTTTCCTATCTCATGTAAATTGTTTACAAAAAGAAAAAAAATTGAAAATCAAACAATCATTTTCACATCGTTTCAGCACAATCTCAGATTCCCAGTGGAATTATGTTTTCCTTTTTTTTTTTATCAAAGGAAGAACGTGAAAAGACATGGAATAACTGGTTCATCAAAAAATTCAATTATAAAAAAGGGAGTGAGTTTTGTCAAACAAATATTTTAAAAGTCATCAAATCGAATATGTAAAATTCAATATCCTTGGTAGCATTTTACACTATGGGCATCTAACTTGTTAGAAAAAAAAAAATCTAGACGCAATTTGATATATACACACTTGAAAAATAATTTCAATAGTACATTTTACAAGATTTGCTAAAAATGATCACTTTAAACTGACATTTTTAAAAAAATATTTTCTTTTATTGTGAAATATATTGTTTCTATCGCATTTCCAAAATCAAATTATCAATTTTACCTCCATCCTCTAGCCTCACTACCTCCCCTCACATACACCCTTTTCTACACTCTAATTTTGTACGTTGCCACTAATTAGCACTTCCCTTGATACCTTCTTATATGTTCTACAATTTGCAGTCTCTTTTGGGACAAGAGGTAGTGTGATTCGCTGCTCTCGAGAGCTGTGCTTTGGTAGCCCTTCCTTCGAAACATGCAGTGTCCCTTTTATGTGCAATGCAACCATATTTGTTGGGGTCAAGAATTGAGGTTTTGACGTTTGATGCTAGCCGCTTTTTCCTCTCACCGTGAATGAAGTTGTCAATAGAGAAGAAGTTGGGTGGGTGAAAATGATGGCTTGGTTGCAAATCATTTAAATTTATAAATTTTAATGAAAATAAAGATGTAATATAATCAACATTTTTCATGTTAAAACAAAATTTTGTAAAAATTTTACAATTTTTTTTTTTGAAATGAGTAAAAATTTTACAATTGAAACTCATTATCAGGCCTAAATTATCTAAAAATTATATCTCTACTTACTTTTTAAAATTATCCAACTATAATAACATATTTCAAATTTTTTTCACCCCTCATCTGTTCACCAAAAATAATAATAATGAGAAAGCTGTCAAAAAAATAATAATGAGAACAAAGTAAAAAATATATATATATATATATATATATATAAAATTTCAACTTGAGAAGTACTCTCATCTCATCAATAATGGAAAGAAATGGTCTGGCATTTGAATTGTTCTGATGTACGTAGACCGAGTACATTCACTTACTCCGGTGGGCCTCATTTCATATTAAAAGCATTTTCTAGCACTTTCTCTCTCTTCACTGATTCTCGCTCTCTTCTTCCTGCTCTGTCTCAGGCTGCAGAATTTTTTCTGTGCAGCCAAAAACCTCACAGAAGAAGAAAGGGAGAGAACAAAATTCAAAAACAGAACAAAAACCCAACAAAGATAACCAAAGGAACCCTAAGAACTTTCGCAAAAAACGAACCTTTCTTGCATTTCCATGGAGTCTCTGTCTAGACCTCCGCATAGAAGAAAACACTCCACCTCTACTGCAAATGTCTTCTCTTCCTTCTCCTCAAAAAATCCTTATGATGATGTTCTCTTGTCGACCGGAAGCGGGGGAGCGGGTTCGGTGGGTACGAAGCTTGGAGCACAGGACTACGCGGAGATTTTCTCTGGCTCGCAACGCGGGTCGTCCATTCCAGTTCTCGATCTTTCGGGTCTGGATGAACGGGCCGGGCTGAGTGATTTTCGGAGCTCCAAGCTCGATTACTCCAACATCTTTGGTGGTTTTCGGGACGAGGATGTAGCGGTACCTTATGAACAGTTGTTTGCTGGAGGTAAAACAAGAAAACGCTCTTCTGATAAACTTGGGTGAGTATTTTTTGCTCAACCTTGTTACTATTCATTTTTTTCTTCCGTCTTTAAGCTGGATGGATTTATTTTTCTTTTTTATTCGTGTTGTTCAAGTTTGTACCTTTTTTTGGTTAATTTTGTCTTTATTTTTTGATATTTTTCCCGGGATCATTGTAATGAATTCCTGGGAGTTTTACTTCTCTGATTTGTGAAAAAATTCTGAAGTTGACATAGATGGGGGAAAAAAGCGAGAAGATTCCACCCTGGTTCTTAAATTTTCAAATTATTGAATAATTATTATATAATTGCTAAGATTCTTACATTTTCTCTAGGGTGTATATGCAATGCATATTTTAATCTCCCTTGAGGCTCCTTCTTTATGGGGAAAAAGGGTACTGTTATCTGTAGTTTCTCAAAATGTTTAGCTAACATTTACTATTTAGCTAAATTCTATGCTTGGTTGTGTTTACTACTGAGCTCGTATGAGCTTATGATCCACTTTGTGTTAGGTCATCTTTAAATTTTCTTGATGCCACCCAGTTTTTCGCCAAGAGTGAATTTAGAATATACAGTCTTTAAAAATTTGCTGGATTGTGCAAATTCAATCATTTCTGGACTTCCTTTTATTGGGTGAATTAAAGGGAAATTTTAAAAATTTGCATTTGGATTGTCCAGTTCAATCATTTCTGGACTTTCTTTTATTGGGTGAATTAAAGTTTTTCGCTTAACTGGTAGTTGTGCATTGAGTTATGGAATATTGACCATCGACGCGCCTAATGACGCGGTAGGTCACAATTTTGTCATTTACTCATTCTGTTTCTGCTCCATTCCAAAATGTTATAGGTGGCATAGATTTAGAAAATAATTTGTACTTTTAAGTAGTTGCTTTCTGAATGAAAATACCACCCCACAGGATTTTGCTTCGTTGAGTGACCAATTGATGCTTGCTTAGTTTCTTGTTGATTGGACAGTCTATCCCATCTTGTGAAATGGATGCCTTCTACTGTTCTGTAAAATGATAAGCATTCTTCCCTTTTCATCTCCTCTTACATATTGAAGGCTTATTATGACCAATTTTCTAACTGTTATGAACTTCTTGCATGGTATACCATATTTTGGCTGCATTATCATATGTAAGTCTTTGATTTGGTGACGGAAGTGGACTGAATAGTATCAAAGCTAGTGTTCAAGAAAATTATTTCGAATTTAGGATCTAAATTTTCTGTGCATCATTCTCAAATGTGTACCATGGAAATGTTGGTGAAAATTATCGTATATCAGACATGATACTTATGAAGCCCAGTCTTTCTGATTTTATTAGTACAAAAGAAAAAGATATGCCAGAATATTTTCTATTCAACAAGTGTGATTATTTCTCCACCAAAATTGGATTTTCTTATTGATATTTACACCTGGTCATAAATCATAAGAACTGAGGAGTGGTTACGGCGAGGCTATGCATCGGAGGTCATTCCAGAAATTCTGCACATTTCTGTTTCTGTCAAACCTGCTTTTTCCTAACTACATCGTATTCTTGCCTTGCCCCCAAGCAAAAGAGTGTGGTGCTTGTGGAGTAGCTTTAGGTTCTTTCTTACCTTATTACGATTTCTTGATGTCGTATGACATAAAAAAATGTAATTCTTTAGCTTCAATCTCTCTCTCTCTCTCTCTGTGGCCTCATGTTCTCTTAATTAAAATCAAGCTTATTGGTAAAGAAAATTTGGGAATGTTGTTCCTAAATCATCTGTATATTTTGCATAGGACCACCCGAGAAAGTGCCGGATCTCCTGTGCGAGAATCAAATCATAAAAATTCTTCTGGAAAGAACAAAGGGTTCTCAGTTGAGACACAAAATCAATCTGCAGAAGCTACAAAGCAGCAGTTTAACATGTCATTTAATAAGTCTGGCCAAGGAAGTAATGATTGGTCGAATGGGAAAATGCACATTGCACAACTCCATGCCATTCCTGGATTTACTTCTTTCATTGATGAAACTGCTCATTTGCAGAATTCAGAAGGCAATAAGCCTGTATCTTCACTGAAACGTGGAGTTAGTCGTGCCTGGAGTTTCAGCGCTGAAGTTGAACAAAATCATGGCAAGAAGTCAGAGGCACATACCTCTAATGATAAAATTTGTAACAGTGCTGCCAAAGCCAAAGGTGGATCTAGTTCAGAGGAATCACATGTCAACAGCAAATCACTTAGTACAGAGAAAATCAATGCTAAATCACATGATTCTAATGTCCCTCCACCTTCCATTTTTCAGCAGAATCGAGACGAGCAGAAGGGGTCTAGGAGAACAAAGTCATTAAGTTTTGGCTCTAAAGCTGATGCTTCAGAAAAGATTGCTGGTGAATTCTCACCAGCTTTGTCTGATGAGGAACTAGATGTCAATTCAGTTGCTGCAGCATCAGCAGCAGCATTGAAGAAAGCAATTGAGCAGGCTGAAGAAAGTATAAGAATTGCTAAAGAGATAATGGATCGGAGAAGGGAATGTTTGCAAGATGGTTCTAAACCTAGTACTATGGGTCGCTTGAGAGTTAAGGATAAGAAAGAAAAAAGAGTTGTTCATGAGGCAAACATTTTAAAAGAAAAAAATGCTACAGAAACAAATGTAAGCTCAAATCCTGTATTACCAGCATTAGCTGAGGTAAATAGGAGATACGCTCCAACCCTTGGGCAGAAAGAACCAATTTATCGAGGCAAAGAGCCAAATTTTTATAATGGGAAGATTGACGTGGAAAAACTTCGGGAAAATATTGAAACAGCTAAAGAACATGCTGTGGCAAGAGGTTCTCCTGATCTGGAAACTGATTCAGAAAGTAGAACAGCTGCTTTGGATCCTGTACAGGTGAACAACAAGAATAACCCTGTCCATTCTATAAATAAACTTGTATCTGACATTGAGATGATGGAAAAAAATGAGAATATGTCGGAGCAGACAGAGCTAGTTTTTGGGCATACAAAAGGACCAGAAAATGTTGCTAAACTAGGGGATCCTGGGGATGTTTTCGATGCTTCCATAGAGGTGCAAGAATTTGAGGAGACTGTGGACACAGCAGGTGAAAATTTGAGAATCAGTAAGGAGAATGATATTGATAGGATGGTGGACTATCAAACTGTTTCTGGAGAAAATGTTAAGTGTAAAGAGAAACTTGAAGGGCATCAGGAAATTGTTTATGGGGAACAGCCTGAGTTGCATAAGTTGGTGTTTGACCATCTAGTAAATGAATCAGAGAATCTAGCCAAGTTAGAAAAGGAGCATCCGGAACTTTTCAGGCAAGAGCATATGGACAAGACAGTGGAAAGTGGATCCAACCGGGGAAAAAGTTACCACCAATGTGAAGTGGACTATGATGTAGAAGAAATTGCTTCAAGACAGGAAGAAGCTAATTTATGGTTTGAAACTGAGGAGCCAGAAGAAGCCTCAGAGAAAGAAGTCAGTGAGATGGAATTCCAAGAGGTAGGATCTGTTGAAATGCATTTTGCTGAAGATAATGAAGCAGAAATTAATGACAAGAAACTGAACTCTTCTCAAAATGGAGATGAGCTAAAGATACCAGCAGAACATGAAAACGAAGTAATTGACGAGAGATACGCAGATTCTGAGTATGAACCATTCGACATGAGCCAGATGAAGGCAAATAAATATACTGAAGATCAGAAAATCTCAGCTTCTCTGGATGCTGAAGAAACAAAAAGTACACGGAGTGGAACAGGCAAAAATGAAGATAATCATGGTATTTGTGACTTTCAGGAGGCTGTTTTTGCAAAGGATTTTGATATGTCTTTTGATGCAAATGTTAGTGATGCAAGCATCACTGTCAGTGAGAATCGGGAAGCCTGCACTGTTGAAGAAAATGACAATGGTGTAGATGGGAATTATAGAACAGTTGAACGTGACATAGAGAACGACAGCAGGCCCGAACAAACTGAGACATCTGTGATTGAAACGAATAGGGAGAAAGAACCAGTTAAAGAAATATTCCAACAGGATGATAATGAAATTTACAGTGCAGCTTCCTTGCTTCTAAGTGCCTCCGAAATGAATTTTTTTGCAAGCAAACTGCAGAATGCCTTTGAATCTCTTTCTTCTGATGGCAACACTGAAAATTCCAGTGACGCAGATGCAAACCCTGAAGAAAAGCTGCCAAAGAATGAGGATGCATTCGAAACAGCTGACGAGATTAGCAACTCTGGTCAAGAGGAGAATGCTAATGAAAGCTATATGCAAGATTCCTCCAAGCCGCTTGCTTCTGGTGGAAAAACAGCTGATCTTGGTAACGTAGAAGCTGCTGTTCAACAATCTTCGGAGTGTGATGAAGGTTCTTATTCAATTTCCAATGTTGAAGATATAGATGGATTTACAGTTCATGAAACTCAAGCCTCCGAAGAAGATGCGAAGGACGATGCCCTAAATAAGGAAGAGAATATGGATGATCTTGAAATGACTTGTAATGAGATTTATGTTGAGGAACAAAACGAAGGGGTATCCTCTCTCCATGGTGAGACCCAACAGAATAAGCATAGCATGGAAACTGAAAGAGTGAAAGAAATTGATCAAAACGCTGAAAACAATAATGAAAATAGATTCTCTACCATGGAAGATGCAATTGCCAAAGAAAATACGCATAAAGTTGAGATGAAAGATCGCCAGCAACGAATTGAAGCAATTAAGAGGGAAAGAGAAAGGGAAAAAGAAAGAATAGCTGTAGAAAGAGCAATTCGAGAAGCTCGTGAGAGAGCGTTTGCTGATGCTCGGGAAAGAGCAGAAAGGGCTGCTGTGGAGAGAGCAGCAGCAGAAGCGCGACAAAGATCTATGGCAGAAGCAAAGGAGAAAGCTTCTACAAAACAATCAACTGATAAAGCCAGTACTGGATCAAAGCTCAGAACAGAACGTGCTGCGGTAGAGAGAGCTACAGCAGAGGCTCGTGAGCGTGCTCTGGAGAAAGCATTCTCGCAGAAGACTTTGAATGAGACAAGAACGCAAGCTGATAGTTACTCCACAGAAAAATTGTCTGGTGCCTCCAGAAATAATGCATTGAAACACAGCTATTCTTCCTCGGTAAATAATGGTTATCATCTATTTGTTTATTGGTCAGTTTACAGTTGCGTGCAAGAAGTGTAATACATTGAATTTCTGGTGGCAGGACCTGGAGCGGTTTGATGGAAATAATAATGAATCTGCCCAGAGACGTAAAGCAAGACTAGAGAGGCATCAGAGGATAATGGAACGAGCGGTACATGTGGCTTACAGTTGTTATTTTAACTGTTTGATTTTTAGATTGCTAAAAGTTGAACGAGCCTAATTTTTTCTTTTAAACAGGCAAAAGCACTTGCAGAGAAGAATATGCGTGATCTTCTTGCTCAGAAAGAGCAGGCTGAGAGAAATGTAATATATCTATCAACAATTTGAAGTTATCATTCAAGCTGTACTTTATGTCTTTTGAACTTATTATTAATTTTCAATTCAATTGCAGAGGTTAGCAGAATCTCTTGATGCTGACATCAAGAGATGGGCAAGTGGAAAGGAGGGGAATTTGCGTGCTCTACTCTCTACTCTGCAATATGTATGCAGTAGCTTCGATCTATATTACTCTCTGGGTTTTATGCTAGTTTTGTAATTAAGCAGTATTCTGTCTTTCAAAAAAATAATAAAATAAAAAATATATATATATAGAGTGATAAATACGCCGAATAAGAAGCCTGTTTTGAATTTTACAAGCCACCCATGCATTAAGTAATTTTCATCTTCAGATCCTTGGGCCAGATAGTGGTTGGCAGCCAATTTCTCTAACAGAGATCATTACAACCCCTGCTGTGAAGAAAGCTTACCGAAAGGCAACACTTTATGTACATCCCGACAAGTTGCAGCAAAAAGGGGCTAGCATTCAACAAAAGTACATATGTGAAAAGGTTTTTGATCTCCTCAAGGTATGCTTTATTTTCTCTTCAAATAAAACAGTTACTTTTACCTTTTGTTTCATTACTACTGAAGAGAAATTCAAGGAGATGCCTTGTAGTAATCTCTGAGGTCCATTTATTCATCTGTGATCCGTGAGAAGTGTGAGATGCCATTAAGCGAACAGTATAAACGTGTTTGGCTTAGCTTAGAGAAGTAAATTTTCCTTTAAGTAAATAAGTGGGATTTGAAATAAACCAGTCTTTTTCTGATTAATAAAAATGGAAACAAGTTATTAGCAAACTATTTTGATGGTTCTCCTATATTAACCAACAATTTTTGCCTGGAAAAATGTTTTTATCAAAGCATGCTTTGTGATTTTTTTTTCTTTTCTTTTTTAAGAAAGTTACTTTTAAAAAATTTCTAATTGTTCTTTAAACTTTGCCCAATATCCTCTGCATCTCTGCCTACTGCAATAGCTTGAAATGGCAGGATTGCAACTTCAAGTGAAAGTTCCTATTATTTATTGAAGAAGCCTAACTAAGTACATGCTCCTTTTGGTGACTGTGCCATGTTCTTTTCGTTTCTTTTCTCCACTCATTTCGATGGTATGCCTCACCGCCCATTTTTTGGTACCCTCAGGCAGCATGGAACAAATTCAACTCAGAGGAGAGGTGAACAAGGTATGAAGTGGAAATAGCAATGATGAAGGTCATGCTTGAGTTTCTAGAGTCAGAAGGGGGCGCTTTTTTTTTCTCTCTTAACATTTATCCTGTAGATACGGTTGATGACAACGAAATGTAGCTGTAGGAAATTGCCTGTTTTCATGGTAGAATGATATAACTTAATGATCTAGCGTATTCTTCATTCGATCAGGGAATTAACATGTAGTTCAATTGGTTTCATTTCATTTCATTGCTTTAAATAGCCGTACGAATAGTACGGTTATGTTTTACCTGCTCTTGAAAGGAAGATGTGGAGCCACCATGCGTGCCTGGAAGCATTAGGATGTGCAGATGAGATGTAACATTCCAATTTATTGTCTTGGTGGCTGTCTCGTAATAAAAGTGAGACGCATCATCTCAATTTTACAACACATCATCGACTTTCTAATGCATCCTTGTAAACAAGTCTACAATCTCTTAAAACGTATTCTAATTGATTAGATGTAAGATGAAGACGTTTTACATTTTTATTGGTATGATGGTCGCCAAGACATAACTTGAAATAGTACGTCTCGTTTCTCCTCCGACACTGAAAATGTGAAGAAGTGTGAAAATGATGCTTTGGAGTACGTTTATATAGTTGATAAATTTGTAATAAAATGTGGTTAATGTGTGATAAGATGGAAGCCATGAAATAGATTCTCAAGATTGGCTGATTGGTAATTATGAAAATACCATGCCCTTTACAAAAGTGACGATAAAGTTGGTGAAATGTTAATTATGAGTGATTCACGCGAAGGATTGTGACAAATTCATGTGAGCAGCTTCTGTTCTGCCCACTACCTTCTCCAATCCGAGCAAGTACGGAAGTTACCCGTGAATATCTTTGCACAAAACGAGAAATAGAAACAACTTTTTCGTCTAAAATTATTGGTTCACTCTTTTCGACAAGATTTGGGATCCGTTTGACATTTACTTGAGCGATATTGTTCATCGGTAAACATGTAAAAAGCCACTATTGTTGAGATTAATTGTTAGAATGAACTCTAGACAAATATCAAAGAGACGCATCCTAAAAAAGGGAATGTCTGATTATTGATTTGTTAGCCAAATCCTGATTATACTTTTTTCTTTTATGGAGATCACTATGGAGAATGTAATTGTGAAAATTTTTGTTTTTTACAAGTGCGGTTTCCACAGAAAATTATTTGCTTTTAACAATTATGACAAGTCGTAATTCCTAAACACAACGGGGGTTAGATAAACGTCGGATATCTATGTGATTATGACTGCCACTAAGGAAAATTCACTTGTACAATTAACCGGGGTATTATTAATAACGATTTTTTATATATAAATAAATAAATGGTAAGAGTCATTAATTTACTTTGGTAGTCATTCGTCCTTATATCACGCCATATTCCAAGATCTCCACTTATGATAGTCAAGTCGGATATCTTTCTTACACTTGGAATTCTTCTTGAAAGAAGCCTCTCGACCTACTCTAACGCGTCTACCCCCCCC
>CAVNYN010287882.1:8549-38359 GCA_963692815.1 Nyctanthes arbor-tristis | reverse complement strand
ACCCCCCCCCCCCCCAAAAAAAAAAAAAAAAAAAACCCAATAAAAAAATTATAAAAATAATAAATAAAATTGCTGTATGTAAATTGAAGTTACTTTATTAAAATTTTTCCTCACAGTAATTATTATTATCATAATTAAATCATGATTCTCTTTTATTAATGGGGAAATCTTATTCCTTTTCTAGTGGATATTACATCCTTGCGCTTTATTATACATTGAATACATTAGTATTAGTTATCACGTATTACACACTTAGACACGTTAAGTTCGAAATTTTTTCACATTTTTTACGCTTTTTAGAACACAAATGATAGTTAAAAAAGAAAAGCCAAATATGCAAGTTTCAATGAACAAATTTTTAATAGTTACTTTTGGGGGATATCACATTTCATTTCTATTTTCTTGATGCATAAATCACAGAAATGTGCACCACTTTTTGCTACAGTACAGGCACAGACATGCAAGAAACACGGGCGTGCCCTAGCATATTTATACATACACTCACAGTATATATTTATTTGTTCAACGTGGAAATCTTCCATCTGGTATCTAAAGATAGTCTTTCAGGGGGGAAAAGAAAATGAAAAAATGGGGTCTTCTTCTCTTGTTTTTTTTCTTGATCCAAGAACAGGGCTTTCTTGTCCAAGTTGCAGCAAAAGCAGATGATGAATTTATCAGAAGAGAGGGAGTGCATTTCATGTTGAATGGCAGCCCATTTTATGCCAATGGATTTAATGCCTACTGGTTGATGTATATAGCCTCAGATCCTTCTCAGAGATATAAGATTTCCTCTGCATTTAAAGAAGCTTCAAATCATGGCCTTACAATTGCAAGAACTTGGGCTTTTGGAGATGGTGGATATTTACCTTTACAGTACTCTCCTGGCTCCTACAATGAACAAATGTTTCAGGTTTAATTTCTTGAAAATTCTCTGTTTCCCCCCTGAACAATATGATTTCAATTTCTTTCATTTTTATAATTGTTTTGTTATTTTGCTGGGTTATTTTTCTTGATGATCCTATTTCACAGGGATTGGATTTTGTGATTTCTGAAGCTAGGAAGTATGGGATAAAGCTGCTATTGAGCTTAGTGAATAACTATGAGGACTATGGAGGGAAAAAGCAGTATGTGAACTGGGCAAGAAATCAGGGACAGAACATAGCATCAGAAGATGACTTCTTTACAAATTCAATGGTTAAGGGATTCTACAAAAACCATATTAAAGTAAGATTACTCATATTTCTTTTGTTAAAAGTTCACACACATTTACTTGTTTTTTGCAGTCATTCAGGGATTTTTGTTTCTTCTTCTGTTTCCATTTTCATCAGAGAAAAAGCATGAATATCTGATAGTATCTGAAATGAATTCGCCTAATCAATATTGAGAAAAAAGGAATGGTTAAAGCACATTCGGATGGGCCTAAGAACTTTTTGGCAGCATCATTTGGATGGACTATAACTTTCAACACATATTGCTTTTATCTTCATTAATACTTAGGCTGTGCTCACAAGACAAAACAGCATCACCGGAATTGCATACAAGGATGATCCAACAGTAATGGCCTGGGAACTTATGAATGAACCAAGATGCGCCACAGATGCATCAGGAAGGACCATACAGGTTCCAAGTATTCCTTTCTTGAATGTTAAAATGTGAATTTGCACTCTAATAATCACTTGTCAAATGTAGTACTAATGATGGAAATTGATCATCAAAGTCAAGTTGTAATAAGGCCGCATTTCTTGATTAACCAACTCAATGAAGTTTCTCTGCACATTTCTTGCTTAATTGTGCATTAACTGGTGCTATCTAGTCTTATTCTTCCTTTCGTTCTTTGTTTCCGCGATAGGCATGGATTTCAGAGATGGCTTCCTACTTGAAATCTATGGACCGTAATCACCTATTAGAAGCAGGGCTTGAAGGTTTCTATGGACAATCAGATGTACAGAAACGGCAAAACAATCCATATTTTCAAGTGGGAACTGATTTCGTAGCAAACAACTTGATTCCCGACATTGATTTTGCTACCGTTCATGCATATCCAGATCAATGGTAAAATGTTCGAGATTTCCCAGTTATCTCAAAAATTGTTGATATAAACACATTATTATCTGTAATGTGCAGGTTAACGAGCCAAAATGAAGAAGCCCAACTCTCATTTTTGAACAATTGGCTAAACTGTCATATCCAAGATGCTCAAAACATTGTCAAAAAGCCACTTGTTTTTGCCGAGTTTGGAAAATCAGCAAGAGATCCTTCCTATAATACATATCAAAGAGACATGTTGTTTAACAACGTATACTCAGCAATATATTCTTCAGCTAGAGGGGGTGGTGTAGCAGCAGGCGGCTTATTTTGGCAACTTCTAACTGACGGAATGGACAATTTCAGGGATGGCTATGAGATAATCTTTAACGAGAGCCCATCAACCTCCAGATTAATTGTGCAAGAATCGCGTAAGTTAAACAAGATACGGAAGATGTACGCGAGTTTAAGAAATATAGAGAAGTGGAGGAGAAAACATAATTAGTCCGGAGACAGATTTCTAGTTCTAGCCTTATAAATCCTGGGAACACCCTTCACATACACAGTTGTTAAAAACGAACAAAAGCCTTTCTTCCAGTCGGTTTTCATGAATCCTTTCTGCCACTCTAGCAGTTTATTTCTGTATATTATCTAAAGAAACAACGTTAATGCTATCGTTTCGGTCTATTCTGTTGTGATATGTGGCTGGAGATTGGGACTGTGGAATTGATTGATTGACATGCACATTTTGATAAATATTCATAGAAAGTGAACTCTTTGTTGGGAAATATAATGAAAAGGAATAATGGAATGAACACCTGAAGAAGTGGACATGGCAAGTCTTGAATGGGCTCTTACATGGACTCCCTACTTATAAGTTATAAACAGGCGGCCCAAACCCATAATAATAAATAAAAAGTCATGCTCTTGACAAAAATGTTTGACAAAATTCTTGTAATATATATATATATATATTTATAATAATTTTTATTTCGTGATTTCTCTTTGGTTGCGCAAATGTTTTACCTCCTGGCGGTTGATTGCTGCTTCACAATGGAGATCATCGTAAATTTGTTCATCTTTCTTCTTCTTATTCATCATTTGGCATAATCAAACATAAGTCTGTATATATTTCGAGAGTTTTCTTAGTTTGATCAAGTCGTTACAGTGTGAATCAAATATATCCATTGTATTCTAAGAGAAATTTTTACATATTCTGTTGTCACAACGAATCAGGAAAACGTCTCTTAAGAAAGTTATATCTTGGTGTTCATTCATTATTGATATTATACCTCACAAATTTCCTACAATTTGCCTTCTTATGCCGGTGTTATTTTTACCCCAATCACACAATACACACATTTAAGATGCTGAAGTCACTATTTTTCGGCCACAATCTATGGAGTCCATTGGACATCATGTATGGTATCATCCCCCAGTATATCCAATGGGATCCTACCACTATCGTAAAATGGTGTCCAATAGACTCCATACAAAAATCGCTATTTTTCGTCAGACGTTCTGTCAAAAGTTTTTTGAAAATCCCATTTCTTATAAATATCCCAAAATCAAGAAAGAATAATCAACCTAAAGAAAAATATACGTTTTTTTAGGTGGGTCCCTTGATATCAATTTCTAATGAGTCAGATCTGACTCCTTATACAGAGCCAAATTACTAATCAAATTAGTCAAGTCACATGCACCACATGACTTGACTGATTTTGATTGGTAATCTGGCTCGTTACAAGGAGTCAGATCTGACTCATTAGAAAATCTTGTCCCTTGATAAGATAATTTCAATCTTTCTAAATAGTAAGAAATCAGACCTGGATCAAGTGAATGACGCTGAAAATGTTTAAGCACTATATGTTAGTTGTTACAGTACGAGGCATATAATATGGTATAATATTAGTAACTAATGTGATTTGAAAAAGGTATGGTGATGTATTGATATAAATTACTACCTAGTGTCATTATGGCATTAAACGCATGGCACATCAACATTCCCAAAATAACATTTTGTCATGCGATTATATTACATGAACACGTTTGGTACTATAAAATATTAGACATGACACTATAACAGGATGTAATGTTTTCTAAATATTAGATATCATAACACAAGGAACAAGGCAAAAAGCCATTCTATTCGAATAATTATTTGGGTTTGGCAATCTAGTCCGGGTAGCGGGCTAAAGTGCTATTTATTTACATGGGCACAAGTTTCAAAAATTCTACTCACATAAATATTTCTTCTACCATTTGTTTTCCTTGTGGAAGCAACAAGGAGAAAGGGCTGTTTGAAAAATGAATGGCTTGATTTTAGGAAATGCCAAACTCTCAATTGGCTTTTGTCTTCTGGCACTGTGCCAAACAATGTGTTGATTTTCAGTCATTGCGCTCGCCCCGCTTGAAAGAAAATGTCTTTTACATATGGCTAATTATATCTATACAACTCATTTTACCAAACATACCAGATTTTTATTAATATAAATATCCATAATCTTTGTTAAGGCCCTAAAAGTTATTGTTACATTTTTTCTCGATTTTTTTATTTAATTATCCTCTCATATTCTTAGTGATCGAATATATATTTAGAAAAATTTGATTTGTATACCTTAAAGTCATATGAAAACATGTAGTTATGTATCATTAGATATTACATTTTTGCTTATTTAACAATTTTAAATAATTCTCACAATAAAATTTTTGAAATCAAGATATCATTTGTTACAAGATTTTATGATAATCAGATGTTAAAAACAAAAATATGACAAAAATTAAGTTAATTGTGTAAGTGTAAAGAATTAAAAATATAAAGGATGATCAGCATAATTAAAATAGAGTGTGGTTAGGAAAGAATGTGGTGTCAATATAACTACCCTTTAAAAATAAAATAAAATAACCCAATTTACCTCAAACCCCATAACTTTTTGGCGAGATGGTATCCAATGTGTCATTAAATGATAAATGGAATTAAATGAATAAATAAATGATCCACTTAATTCAACTTATCATTTAGTGCCACCTTAATATGGTGTCAAACACCAGTGGTGCTAAATAGTATTACTCTTTAAAAAACCAAACCTCTCATCAGGGAAAAAAAAAGCATCAGTGTTTCAAAAAAAAAAAACTATAATTAGATAAATTGATTTTTACCTTAAAAATAAATATCTCTATATTTTTAAACTGAAAAAATTGAAACTAATTTTTATTTCTTTTCAGATTTTCACGTTTTATCTAAAAAACCTTTGTTTTCAAAAATAAGGAAATTGTAGGAAAACCGAAAACACTCAAAAAAAAAAAAATCCATTTTTTGTTAAATTATCCTCAGAATAAAAAACTGAAAACTAAATCCCCTAAGAGTTTTTTTTTTTTTTTTAAACCATGAGATTTAATCCGAATGTGAAATTATAAATTCAAACAATAAAAAACCGAGAGCTTTAGGGGGATTAAATTCAACCTGATAGAGACATCGGAATCTTGGAACATAATAATCGTAGAGAGTTACTTTTGGTGTATTACAAAATGCTTTTTCAATGCCATAAAAAAAGTAGAATTTTGCTACATAACTTTTGCCATATAAAAGCTGAAAGTATAATGCACAAACAAAAATGGGGCACGACAATTCAGTTCCTTAGGAACAAAGAATTGGAGAAAGTAAATACTCAAATGAAACTTCTGAATTACATGTTATCAATAACAGTACGCACCACATAATCACAACTACAATAAAATTCATTTATTTTTTAATAATTATTCATTGATTAAATAACACGACCATCGACTAGCTTAATTTGAACACGTAACACAATTTTGTGAATTGTGAGACTCTACTTTCAGTCATAAATCCACCTAAACTCGTTGATATTTCTGGTAGACAAGAAATTCGACTAAAAGAATTGTGAGTATTTTTCAAACTGTATTTAAATCGAAATCTGCTAAATGCACATGAAGTCAAAAAGAGATAGCAGCATAATTCACGAATTGTTACATATAGTTAGTTTTTAACTTATTGTGGACCTACTCTTTCACTTTTTCGTTAAACTTTCTTTGGTTTTATTTGTGAGGTGTCGAAGAAGAGGCCATTGGATAATATTAATTTTTCGAAATGGTATTTTATATTGACAAGTTTCATTTTCTACGGATATTTATGGATGGTTTGGTCGAGCAAGTATTCAAAAGTAGTGCCATATTATTACTTTGGACCAAATTTTAGGACATTTCTTAATTTCATCTCATTGACTATGTTGTCTTTGAAGGACCACCTTTGATTGTTTTGTATTGATTGTTCTTAGCTAATGGTATTAATTTCGAAAGTTTCCTAATTAACTTAATTACGTTGTACTTCTCCGTCTACGTTAACGGATAAACGCTTACATGATAGTAGCTTGCTTGAGAACTTAAATCTTGAAGTTTTATATATGCATATATGAATTTGGATTGGCTTGAGTTGATTAATTAATTGAAGTTTACGAACCTTGAAATTATATATGATTCGAGGGTTTTATTTTTAGAAGGTCGAAATTTAAGTGGAAAAAGAAAAAAAATTATAGTGCGTGACAAAATGATTTCAAGAAGCACGATCGACACTAAGAGAGAAGAAATGTTGGATTAAAAGGTGATTAGTGACGGACATATGAATTGGATTCTCCAAATAAACCCCAGAGATATATTAATCAACTTTTATTTGGTGGGATCCGCTTAAAGTGTAATCATTTCAAAGCAAAACCGGCACGAGCAATTAAAGATTAACTTTAAACCTAATCTCAATCAGTCTTTCATGATGAAAGCCGAAAGAATTGATCCAGTGCACTTAAAATCAGCGGACCAATTAATTGATTAATTAAAAGAAAGAAATTTGTTTTCTCTTTAATTAAATCCTTATAGCTCAATTAATCTCAATGTTAAAAATGCTCCAAAACATGGTAGCTCGTTTGAACATAATATATAATCACCAAGTGATTAGCATGCTACCAATATAAATTTGACCACATTGCTGGTTTAAGTTTAATGGACAATGGTACTATTTTGAGAATTGTTTTATTATTATTATTATTATTATTATTTATGATGATGACGACGACGACGATAATAATATCAAACTTTCTTGAGAGCAAGTTGGACTGATGAAATAGTTAGGAAAAGTCTTGGTTTTATGTCGGTTATTGATTTAATAAGTTATTGATTTCATATTTATTCAATATGAAATTTATTTTTTAACAAATATGCATGATAGACAGTAATATCATACAACTTAATAATAATGTATGTATAATAATAAATTTGATGAGTGTAGCAACCTTCGAAGTAAAGGTCAAAAAGGGCCAACAAAACCCTGACTAATCATGTGTCCTATTTAATGTCAATTTGGCCCTCCAAATTTTCATTTATTTATGATTAATGAAAGCCTTCTATTGGCCGATGGATAGTTATAAGCTAACCGCCAATGGACCCTTGGTGCAACGCTCATCCACCATAACCATCTCTCATAAAGCCACGAATTGCACTTTTTATTTTCAAAATCTCGTGTGGCTCATTGCAATCTACAACTTATATTATCCTTCAACTATGTTCTTGTCCATGTCGATTTCATCCTTTATATTGTAGGTTTTTGGTCCTTATCAACCATGTTCATCCATTTGGTCGTTAGATGGAACATATGTGAAGATGCAATATAATAAAGCAAATTAATTGTTGGTCGATTGATGTCTCAAACTTTTACGACCTTGAGAAAACTGGATGGGTGTCCCTAATTTTGACTTGTTATTTCCCTAGTTGATTAGTATTCTTTATATTACAAGTCGTTTTGTTAAAATTTCTGGATTTGTTCCTGCCAAAATCCAAAATTCCCCACTTGGTGTAGTTGCAAGTGCTACGCCACCAGCCTTCCTTGGCAATGCGTGACCAGTGTCATCCTTGGTCCCTTCTTTTTTTTCTTTTTTTTGGCCAACTAGCTTATAATTCACGAGAGATTGAATAGGTGAAGAAAATAGCATACAAATATACAAGCAAGAAAGCTAAAATTAAAGAGGTGTGCGTGAAAAAATAAAAAATAAAAAAAAATCCGATATAATCGTGACCAACTTTAATTCAATGAATAGCCATGCGAAAACGCGTGTCCAAAACAGGCCCCTCTATCCGTTTTTTTTCTTTTTTTAGCCTTTTTTACAAAAGTGCGTAAATTTTTGGATAGAATTATTGGATAAAGGAATAAAATAAAATAAAAATAATGGTATTAGTTGTCAGATTTTAACTCGTCAAAATTTCACCAGGTACGGTTAGTATTGTACAGTTGGTACAGTAGAATCGGTCACGTGAGCAGGTGAAGAATGCACGTGAAATTAACGTGACGGGGGCGTCATGCAAAATTCGGCTCAGCCACACGAGTTCACGGTCTTGAACTTTTCTTTGGTTTTCCCCCCTTTTGTGTCTTTCACACGAAATAGATCAATTCATGACTTTCTCATGCGAAATGTAACTTTGCGAAAAATATTAGAGGTCTAGAATTAAGTGTGTTATTTGTTTTAAATATGGTCCTTTACTTTATCTGTAAACTAAAAAAGTAGAATTTGAAATTCATAGAGGGGGAAAAAAAGATGATGATGATAACGATCATAATAATAATAATGAATTAACGCAAGACAAATAGTAAGAATGAGTGCTTCGAACTATGTTGGACTGGTCGAATGCTCAAAGTTTATATGCTGGAAATCTAGGTTCAAACCACACTCTCCCTCCCGTAATTTCCCTCTCCTCGCTTATTTCCTCTTTATTTAAAAAAAAAAAGCATATTTATATATACATTGTGTACAAAAGGTTTCATATATAGAATGGTGTTGTATAATTATAAAAATTGATTTTTTCACGTTATGTGGTGTGTGGAAAAAAAATTAAATTTCCACTATTTTGGTTTTGTATAAATTTCGTTAATTTGTTCGTACTAATAACAAAATCCTTACTTATTTATGGGATTCATAGACAATAAGAATTGATTCCATACCAGGGGGGAGATTTTTACATATATAAAAAGCCCTGCCTAAATAGGATTCAACTTTTTGGGACACAATAGCTAGGACAAAAAAAGGCCACAAGTTTGAACAATAGTAAATAAGACATGGAACAGCATTAGATCCCAAGGTTCAATAATTTGGTCATTTTGTGTTCAAGTCAAAAATTGTCTAATCATAAAATGTGTTCTATGTTGTCTAATTAATATAAATTGTTCATCACACAAACACAATTTCGTTTTGAGGATTAATTGAACCTAAGGTTCAGAAATGCCTATCATAGTCTTACAATAATTCCAAGTTTACATATTTTATTTACATTATTATCAAATCCATTTTTTTTTCCATTTTGTATACATTGACTATATTTATGCAGTTTTGTATAATATATATCATATGGTCAATATTCATTTTTTCCCCAAAAATTGTCACTTTCTTGATATGAACATAGGTTTGTTTTATTAGCAATGTATTTTCTCTTGAGGAAGCAATAAACTTGTAGGTCTACAACTAGATCATTTTTAATGATTAAATTAAATGAGAAATTCTCTCAAATAATAAGTTCAACGAAGACACCGAATAAACAAGATAAAACAGGTACGAGGTCTTCATCTGTCAATTCTTTTGAGTAGACAGGGGTTGGAATTAAATTTGTCAAGGTAAATACTTTAAATATATCAATAATAATAATATTATTAATATTTGCATAAATAAATCGTTATTGCAACTTAAATATAATAATTTTTAAAGTCAACTAACCATGCCAATCAACATATATATTACAAATAAGCAACGCAAGTGGAGCAGTAAGTTGAAATATGTTCACTAGCGAAATTCACAAGTATCCTTTCAATTTTTAGCCCTTTGTCAAAATCGAAATGGAAAAACATCAGGAAATTTTAGAGAAAAAGACATCTTCTAAACCAGGTATACCACAGTTCAATTTAAATGCCAATTATATCTATTAATTTATTATGTTCAAAACAGATTTATTAAAAAAAGAAAAAAGGAATCCAAAATTGGCATTGCCAGTTATGAAAGAGGGAGGGACCCCTGCAGAAACAAGCGTACACATTATCCTGTACGATGGGAAGGCACAACCGCCTTTCACGGCCCGAACTGCAATTGCAGGTTCGCTTTTGCCACCAACTTTTGTCATTTTTCCATAAAACACTACCATTTACCCTTTTCCTACTTCCTGCCACATTGCCATGAATAAATACTTATAAACCCTCCAAAACACACGAAATAATAATAATAATAATGTGGTTCAAATTACAGTCCACTGATTAAGATGTTTGTATTCCAGATCAAAGGTCTCGGGCTTCAACCACACATGCCATTCCCAAATTTTCCTCTCCTGTCCTATATCTCCATGTATCAAAAAAATAAAAATAAAATAAATAATAATATAGAGCTTATTCTTTGGAGTTTTATATAAAGTAATAAAAATTTACCAAATTAATAACAATCACGTATTCTGTATAAAAAAATAAAAATAAAAAATTCACTATTCTTAATAATCATTCTTTACATTATCTTATAAATCTAACTCTCATTCACCTAAAACTCCCAAAAACAAGCTCATATTAATTTTTTTTGAAGTACAATTACAATCAGTATCATGGCATTACAAGTGCATATAGATATATTTTTTTCTGAAACACAGCGCACAGAAATTAACATTACTTATCTGGTGTGTGCATCAGATTATATATTTTCTTCACAATAGCAGAGCACTTCGCTTTACACACTGGAGAGGGGATACTGATCTGGTTTCCAGGTTTAGCATTTTTGTTTCTTCTCCAGCTTTTCACCTCCCATTTTGGTTTTTTGGCAGAGACAATTTGTGGGATTTCACAAAGTGAACACAGATGGGTATGTTAGTAATGGGAGAGCTAGTGGAAGGGGTATTATCAGAGACTCTAGGGGGTACTGTGTTCGTGCATTTTCTACTGACTACGGGAATTGTATGATTTTGGAGGCTGAGCTTCGCGCTATCCTCGATAGTGTTTTACTGGCCAGGTCACTTGGTATTTCAGATTTATGGGTGGAGGCTGATTCTGCGGTCGCTATCTATTGCATTCTTCACGGAGGCAGTCCTTGGAATATTCAGATCATTATTCAGCGCATTCAGTAGCATGTACACTTTGACATAGATAGACTCTCGCATATGTTCCGCGAGGGCAACCAGGTTGCGGATGCTCTTGCTTCTGACGGCTAGACCAAACAGAGTCACACAGAGTATGAGATTCATGATCTGCCTTTTGCGGCCTGTGGACTTCTACAGATGGACCGTCTTGGTTTTCTTTCGGTTAGAGGTATATAGTTTAACTTAATTCTTTAGTTTTTTAGTCATATGTACAGTTACTCTATCTATTGTTTTATTTCTTACTCTTACTGATTCCAGTGTTAGGGAGATAATACCTCCTTTTTTACTGCTTTCCTTTATTGTACATTCAGTTGGAGGTCAGGTTTTATGTCTCTATCCTGAGTTGTACCATTTTTTTGGAATAATAATAAAAATGGTAAAGGGATTCCAAACCCCCACTAGCTAGGTAAAGCGGACGCCTAAAAACGACGCTGCAGCCTAGTTGGTGATTTAATTTAAAACAAATAACATTACAAACTCCTATACAAGAAACTACAAACTACATGTAAAATGTAGACAAACCCCCATATAAAAGGAATCGAACCTGAGATCAGTTGTAAATAATATAATATTTTTAAAAAAACTCATAACTAGATTAATTAATTGATTCATTGAATTGTAGACTGTAAATACCCAACATTAGTTTCTTACAACTATAAATACAATTTTATGTTTAGGTTTTGTAGACTATTATAGAAAAGTAGATGATTATTAGATCATAATTTCAGTCAATTACTTGCTACACAAGAAGTTGACAGAAACGCTAAATATACTCTCAAAGCTTGCTTCGAATTGTTCGCAATTGTGGGGTTCTGGAGTTCCATACTCGTTCTCACCCATCTGGATTACTGTTAGAAACTGAATAATTGGACAGTCGTGCAGATAAATGTTACACTTTCGGTAAATCAGAATTCAAAATTTGCAGCATTGGTAGAAAGGTATTTTTCTATGAAAGATTCTTTCTAAAGGTTGGTCTGGATTTTTTAGAATTGAATTTATTTGATTTTCCGCTATGTGTTGTTCAATTCCTAACAGGAGTTTTGATTCGATTATGTGGCAGAAACTAATTTGTTTTCCACCCAGTCGTGTGTAGTGTAAAATCTGCCCTATACATAGGTAATAAGTATTTTTTTCAGCCCTAAGGAGGTGATAAGTTTTGATCATGACACATTGACAACAATTTTACAAATTTGAATGAAAAAAAATAAAAATAAAAAATCAAAGCTTAAGATGAGTAAAGTCATGAGTTAATTCATCGTCTTCTTTGGAATGGTGCACTACCAAACATATATCTATGGCATCTTCAATAAAGCAGATTAAACACGAAAAAGTATTTCAAAAGAAAAAGAGAGAATATTTTTTATTTTTATTCCACATTTTGGGCTATAAATAGAAGAGCATTGTGAACAAACTCCGTTCATTCATTCATTCGAAAAGACCAACTCCATAGCCAATATCAATACTCTTTTTTCCCCCAGTTTTCTTAATTTTTGAACCCATCGAACCTTCACAGAAAGGAAAAAAGAAAAAAAACCATCGATTTTATCCATCAGTCGTCTTCTCCAATCCTCCTTGTTATGCATATCGATCCTATCAGTTCAAAATCTACATGCCTATGCATTCCTCTTTTCATTTTTACTCTGTTTCCTTTCCTAGAACCCCCTCCGCCTTCTGAATTTCAGAATCATAACTACCCTACTCTGTACTGATCATTTTTTTTGCCTACGGTTGTTAAAAATTGTATTCAGAGTGAAATATGGAGTCGGAACCAGTATTTGATAATGTGAAATTTGAAAAGGCAAAGGCGATTGCGAGGTTTAATCGGTTTCGGAAAATTACCAAGATATGGCAGGTTTTTGAAGTTTTCCTGGTTTTTGCACTGTTGTCGTGGTCCTCGACGCGTGTTCCGGCGGTTCTGAGGATGTCCGGGGGATTTGTGTTGGATATGTCGTCATATCTGCTGAATCATCACGTTGTTTTTGTCATCGGGAATCTTATTATCATTTCACTTTTTGTGCTCTGCCGCCAGAATGACGCCGGCAATTTTGCCGGAACCGGTGATTTGTATGATGACTATGTGAAACACAGCGAGGCTAGTAAACGTAATTCCTCTGCGTCTGCATCTGACAATGAACCTACCTCTAAGCCGGTTATGGCGGAAGCGGTTTGTGCGGGAGTGGGCCGAGATGATGGGGAGAGGCAGATTGTTGTGTCTCCAGATCTAGCGGAACAGGACGACGTGGCTACGGCTATCAAAAATGCTTCTAGGCAGATACGGAAATAGATCCAGAGGACGCAATCGGAGAAACTGAAGAGAGAGATTGCAGTGAGGCCACGGCGCGAGCTCCGGCGATCGGAGACAGAGAACTATCGAGCGATAGTGAGCTCCGGCGAGAAAAAGTCCACGGCAATTACGTCACTGGATGGTACAGAGATTGATAATCTGAGCAACGAAGAGTTCCAGCGCACCATTGATGCCTTCATCCAGAAAAACTGGAACAAAAAATTGCTCAACTAAGCAAGTTAGCATATCTAATCGATTGTTAATTACAGTAATCTCATAACTACCGTATGTTAATGTGAAATTCAGGCAAAGTTTCTCTTTTAAATTTTCAGTGCCAGGAGAACTAATGTACAGAGATGAATTTGCTTTTGGGCCGATTTTCTAATGTTTTGCTATTTCATTTTTACGAGAATCTCAATAATCATGTTCGTGTTGATATTTCTGTTTCTTGTATTTTCATGGATAGCTCTTAATAAGAATTAAAAACAGTAAATGGCGGTTGGAAGCCAATAGTGGAACTAAATGAAGAAGAATTTACTGTTTGGTAGAAGTGGATATTATCGAACACTTGCCACTATTCAAGAACATCTAATATCAAGTAGATCAATTAGTTGAACATTAACAAACCGTATCTCTGTTTTTTTTTAGTTTATGGATAAAGGAAAGTGATTGAGTGATTGAAACTACGGATTGGGAATTCAGATTTCAAATTATTTATATTGAAAGGGGCTTGGAATAGAAAGACTCATCTCTAGGCAATTTGCAACGCGCTGTTTGTTTTAGGAAACAGTCCTCTTGGAGTGTGGAGGAAAGAAATTGGAATGATTGGATTGCGAGCTCGTGCTTCTTTTAGGAAATTGGATGGAAGAATCTGCTATTGTCCACAAGAATTTGTCCCAATTTGGATCTCTGTTTTGTGATGCTTTTTTACCCATAAATGTGTTCTTCCCGTTTAAGAGATGAAAATGTGTTCTTCCCAATCTGTATATCCTTGGTTTTGTTCTTATAAACAGCATTATTAGCAGTAAAGCTATCCCTAATCTTCTCCACTAATAAGTTTCATAATTTGAAGGTGTTTTCATGGATGTTTAATTAGCCAAAGGACAGAGAAATACCTCCGAAATAGATTTCAACTGTTCATAAAACACAAGTACCGCAACTATTTTCCATGCAATTTCTCAATCTTAGCGCTGTTCAAGTCATATATATGGACAAACACAATCAGTTGACGGGAAGTGTAGGTTAGGTTTGATGTGCTCGAATGAAAAACCTCTTAATATCATTTTATTTTATTATTGTATAGATGAAAAAAACTATAAAAATTTTAGTGATCACAGACAATAAGATAGTTGTCTAGTTTACATACTCTTGTGCACATATTAATGTTCATTTCAAGGACACGAGATGTAGGAAAAGACTTATTGCAGTTGGTTATAAATGATTAGACATTTATAATCATGTGGACATGATTACTTCGCTGTAATCATGACTTCTTCAGTAAATCCTCGGAAATTTTCAAAAGACAAGCAGTCCTTTTCTTTTTACTTACGTTTTTTCAGGACCAAAAATTATCAACTCTCTCAATTTAGCACTATAGTTTTGCTTTAATTACCGTAATGATGATTATCTGATTGACAAACCCAATCGAACCCGGAATTATTGGCTTTTTCCCATATTATTAAGCAATAATCTTTAGAAGATTAAGATTTTCCTACTTGGAAAAGTCACTTTTTCTCTGCTTTAGACACTTATTGTGTGACAAATTCAACTATTTGTTGCATATTACCACCATTAACTTGCAAAGAAGTAATAATTACCTAGCCTAAGGCCGCTAGTGACTTGTCCATATAGTGGGTTGTTTGTGGAACTTTCTTTCTCTTTATGCTTTTAGCTTTCTTAATGAGTGTTGCATAATTATCTTTAACATTTGTGTGGAGGATGGTCTAAAATGAGTCGGGATCAAATAGCATGGTAAAAACTGGTTAAGAGTCTCGCGAGTTCAGTCACTGGGTTGCTAGTATGTCAATAACTTATTGTGAACGTGCAGTTGAATAAATAGATATGATATTCTAAATTTTCATTTAAAAAACCATAATTGAAGTATATAGCTAGTAACACCACATGCCCCATGATTATCACGCATTCATGGCCCTTTTGTTCTACCAAGTCCATTTGAATTATTTTTGGTTTGATTATGCATTATAGATTCTTGCTGCCTGCATCTTGCCTAGTTTGGCACAACCATATTTTTTAATAATCTTCTATTTTCAAGTTTCAACTTATAAATATATCTCTATTTTTTCCCCTTCAAGATATATGTATATATATAGAGTTTTGAATTACAGATTATTTAATAGTCATGATTAGAAAATGCCAACTTAGAGAGTTGATTTGGTGGCAGCTGGAAAATATAAATTCATTTGGTTTGAAGTTGAGAAGGTCGTGTGTACAAATTTGATATATATAATTTACAAGTGCCAAACAAGAATCTAGTAGCCTGCTCTTATCCACTTTGTGTCCAGATTTTAATGCAAAAAAAACTAGTAAGGCCTCATAATTTAAAGGGCGTTGCAATTTTTTTAATCTAATTTTTGTTTTCTTATGTCTTTGGATTTACTGATTTAGAGAGATCGGAATTATACCAAACTCTCTTGCTGGGAAATTGTCCAGCTTCTTTTATCCCCACAGTCAGTACTCATAGCAATATGTTTGATTGTTCGTCATTTTAAAATTACTTAATTTTGGACCTACCATTAATTTCTGTTGTTGGCTTTGTACTCTTTGAATTTCTTGCTTAATTGCTTGGCTATTCATTTTGGTTTATGGGTTTTATTCTTTCCCCTCATGGGGACCATGTACTTTACAGAGGACTTCATCTGGTGATTTTATTAACAAATAATGTTATTTTTGCCACATCAATCTTTAGTTTAGTTGATATTTTTTTATTAGACATTGAACTTCATATATTTTTATAATTATCCACACACCCTTGTAAAAATGTCAACTATACTAGTTTCCAGTTTATATAAATAGCAATACTTAATTGCAGGTTTATGTCTCAAAAATATGAGACTTGTCAGAATAGCTACTTATAACTTTTTGTTTCTATAAATTAAACAAGAAGTTTTATTTGATGATGAATTCTCCTGAAAGGGATATATAGTTAAGTGGCTTGGCTTGAACCTAACAGTAGAAAAATCCGAGATTGGTTCACGTAATAACGCATCTCTAATCTAACAAACACATTACATACTCCGTACTCGTGCCAAAGTTTTAACACATGCAACTTAATTTAATATTCAACCCATTTAGGCATTTTTACAAAACACTAAGTTAGTTCTCAGAACACCCCTTAAAAAACAAAGGCTTGATATCATTTCAATGAAAATCTTCTGTTACAGCACCTCCTACCCCATGTGGCATGTATTGATGTATGTTACGTGTATTTGAAATCCATGTGGTGTGCTCAATGCATGCCACATGAGGTAGGAGGTGCTGTAACAGCACCTCCGAAAAGTGTTTGAACATTACCGATGATTTCAATATAAAAATTTATCCTTTTGAAGGTGTAGGTTATAAATAATTATTGAAAAAAAAATTAGAGATTAACTTGTTTTGAAGTGAGGAGGTTGGAAAGCCTCACGTTAGGTTCTACTGAGTAACTCAAATATATTTTCTTGTGTAATTTAATTACTCAGTGTTGAATGATAGATTACAGAACTAAGAACTAGAGTTGATCATGAGGATTCAAACTTAGAATTCTGTCGATCAACATTAAACTCACAGACCATGTAAGAAAGAAGACACTAGAATATAAAGAGTCATTAATTTAATCAATGTTCGATTATTATAAATAAAAGTTCATTACTGTATTCCAAAGGCACAGGTTTGGTAGGCTAAGTCAACATCCATCCTAATTATTAATCAGTTATTATGGGAACAAATTAGTCCACATTGGGCTTTTGCCACCTAAAATGCAACAATTTGTATTAAAAATAATAATTATTATTTTTGTCCCCACAAATCTTTTTGTTTAATTTTTGCCTCCCGCCGGGTCTTCTTCTTTTCAAAGCATATTGAATGCTTTAATTTCCTTCCAAGTTTAATTTCATTATAATATAATTATGCAGCCGGTAGGTGCTCTAAGTCCTTTTACTTTTTGGGTTGTGGACATGGATGAAAATAGTACATGCAGAAACTTCAAATAAATTTAGAGAAAATCGAAAGTAACATAATAAGACGTTAATCGATAAACAATTAACTTAATCTTTCGAACTAGAAGAATTAGTAAAATAATTCTTAACAGTACTGTAAAAGCAGTTTAACATAGTCAACTTATTACTGCGTGAGAAAATATGAACCAAAGACTTGAATAGTCAATTTTTGTGTCTTGACCTTTGGCCATGAAAGAGGGTTCACAGCCTGTCCTTATTTGGAAGCCAAATTATGATGGGATTGCATGGAAGTATCACAAGGATTTCCTTGTCACGAATTAGCTTGACTCCAAGTCAATTGTGATCGTTATTTGAAGTTGAATGTTGCCTCGTGAAACCGTCGTCAACTTTGAAATATATTGACTCAACAAGTAAAAGTCAATATATCTCGATTTTTTAATTTCAAAATATACAAAATACGTTGACACGGATAACGATAGCTCTTGGCCCAGACAACGTCCTAGGTGTAGGGGAGCTCGGAGCAAGAGGGAAGGCCTAGAATTTTGGATTTTTAAATGAAATTTTTTGTAATTTTTTTATTTTTTGAGTGTGTGTTTGTGTGTGAGTTTGTTATATAGAGAAAAATTTTACGGGTTTGTTCTATATATCCAAAATATTTCCACTAGTCCTCTATTTATAGAGTTCCTGGTCTTCTACAACTTTTCAAGAAGGGTTGATGGCTAGTAAAGAAATTTCTACTTTCATAACACGAGTTCACAACCTATGGTGATTCAGTGATCACGTCCCTTCACTTTCGCAATGAGGACTTGACACAAACAACTTATTAGGTCTGCGATATTCCCCGATCATAATCGAATGCAAGTACTCACTTAAGCGACCTTCGCTTTCCTTGGGATATCTTCTTCATGAGAAATTTCCCTTTATGCCCATGAGTTTTGTCCCAATGTACACTTCCCACATATCAAACGTGGCTAAATATAGTTTAATTAATTTTTATTTTAAAAATAGAACATATCGGATTGAGACTTAATAGGTAGTTCACTATAGACTTCACTTCAATTCTCCCTACCGTGCCATCTTAATTGCATTGAAGATGTATAATTTTATTTTATTTTTTGGTCACCGTGCACGTAAATACATAAATCGGTCGATTTTTGTTTTTCACCAAATGCTCGCAAGATTGTCATTGCTGTATGAAATTGAACCAACAATTGTCTAGTCTGATTAAATGAACTTACATATGAAGGTACTAAAGGGGGTTTGGTGTCTACTGCAATTAATGAATTTCATTTCATGTGTGGGCTCTATTATTGGGCTAAATCTTTGGGACAGTGACTTGAATGGGCGCATACCTGGCTACGTTCTATTGGACCCTTCCACTTTGGTAACAACCCATGTCCGAGTTAGCATCCATGAACACAAATTTCAACTGATGAAAATGTGTGCACACATTGGCAACAATATATTTGCCCATGCTTTGGGAGAACAATTTTTGATAGAGCATGCGATTTATCACGAGGTAATTAGGACAATGCCCCCGTTGACCTTTTTATTTAGTTAAATACTACTTTGTTAAACATATTGTCAGAATACGGTGTATTAAGGGTTTAAATTAGAAAATTACAGATCGGTATATGTATATATATATTCGGTTGTTGGTTTTCGTTGGAAGTTTTTACCTTCTCTCTCCTCACTTTGAAATTGGTAACCGTCATCTAAAGAATCCCTAGATTGATGCTTTCCTATTTTTCTTCTATTCTCCATTCTTTGACCGATATCAACAGCAAAAGTTAGCCGCCATAGATTTGGTTGTTCATTGAGGGTTCAAACTAATTTGCCTCTCTCAATCCATGAATTTCTACTTCCTTCGGCTGAAGATTAGCTGGGCTAGTTTGCATTTGACAACATATAAATTGTCCATTTTCGTCTCCTAGCACCACTCCTATACCAATCCCATTGCCCCTGCCGTAGATTGCTGCGTCTACATCGCATTTGAGAAATCCGGCAGGCGGCTTCTCCCAAATCTGGTGAGTTTCCGATCTCTCGGATGTCTTGGTGTATCTCCACTCCTTCTAGCCTCTTACCACTCAGATAGAGCATGCAAACCACAGTTAATTGCATTAGAAGGTGGCTGATGTTGTCCTCTCCAAAGTTTAAGGTTACGCTGCTTCCAAATAGCCCAAGTAATAGCACTCAAACTCTCGGCCACCTTTGTTTCATAATCGTCAATGGTAAAGAATAGCCATTCCTTGAATGATCGGTCATGCCCAGTAGTTGCCCAAATGCTAGAGCTTCTCCGACACTCCTTAGCATATGGACAATTCATCAAGATGTGTGAGCATGTTTCCTCTTCAACTTCACGAAGGACACATTCTGGTTGGAGTTGGACTCCTTGGTCAAGCAACTTCCCTCTCGTAGGTAGGTAGTCCCGGCGTGCTCTCCAAACAAAATTTCTCATCTTTGGAGGTATATTCAATAGCCAGATTTTCCGCCAAGGGCCCGGTTCTTGAAGAGATATAATGTCTTCATTTGATTGCATAAGAACTCTATAACCCGACTTCACCAAATATTTCCCATTCGAACTAAAGCGCCAAATATGTTTGTCTTGTTGGGGGGACAAACTAATAGGAATGCTCTTCATTTGTTCGGCATCTCTTCCAATAAATAGTGAGTCAATGAGAGTCACATCCCATTCTCAACCTCCTGGTTTCATAAGATTGCTAAATAGTTAATTACGGATAAACAACAAAACTCGTAGCATAATACATGACTTTTATATGGCATGGTAATATGTATTTGCATTTAACGGTACTTCATACATAGCCAATACAAAGTTTTAGATTCAGAGAGTGTAGTTTATTACATAAACCATATTCATCTAATAAGGGAAGTTTGCAAACCGTACATGTAAAGTTCGTGTTTTTCAGTGAAAATTGTGGATAATTTCTGATGAAATTGATGGGAGATAAGAGAGAAAAACAATTATTTTAATTGTGATGTAACTGATGACAATGAATTGCATAGATGAGAGAGCAATTGGTTGTGTTAATATGGTATGAGTCTTATTTTTAGAATAAGCATTAATTATATTGATTTATATTTTATTTTTTTATTTTTTTATTTTTTTCCTTGATATTAGTAATGGAAGTATTTTTGCAGTATGTTTTTCATAACTGCTACAAAGACCAAAATTATTACAATTGAGAGGATTATTCTAAATTGTTATAAATGTAACAAGTTACATGGAAAAATCCCATTTCCAAATCTAGTTAGTGTTAAATCAAAATACTGAAAATGATGGAGCCCCAAAAATCCATATTGAAAAATACTATTTGTAGGTAATTCTTTACAAAATCTTTTATAAAATAGATTGATTTTACCATTTTAACCTGTGTATAGTGTGATAGGGAAAGCCAATTTTTGGAGTAAGATGGTGAATTTATCATATTTTGTAAAAGATTTCTAAAGGCTTTCCTACAAATAGCATGACCCAATAGACATTTTATACAAAAACGCCCCTCCAATGTGGTTAAGATGGTAGTCTTTCCATATAAGTTGGCTAGAAAAAAATTGCGCCTGGTCAAGCAAAAGTTCTGGAGCTGTGCTATTTGTCAGTAAGTTTTTACAAAATAAGATAAATTCACCATTTTATCATAAAATTATTGTTTCACAACCGACCCAAGTATTGGAGATGCTATAGCCGTATCTAGCTTTCACATTTCAGATTGTTGTAATTTACATTCGTAACCTTTTAAATTTTACATTCCTCAATTTCACAAATCACAACTTATCTCTTTTCACTTAAATAGACTATAATACTTGAAAATGATCGAGCGCAAGATCTATGGCACCATATGGTGAACACGAATTATTTATTTTTATTCATTTCTTTATCTTGTAGTAATTCTTAATTTAATTAAATTTAAGAATATTATAATCTTTTCTAATTTAGTCTCATCCCAAACCCCTCGTCCTTACTAGTTACCACTGTGTTCAAGGAAGGTCGTTGTAAAATATTAAAGTATTCCATAATCTCAAACACGTCCAGCTTGCTTTTAAGCGATTAATATTATTCATCACCAATGATCACCATTCAATATGTCAATCTATCGACATTCAATGATAAATCCAATTAAATCTAAGAACATATTTATGATATAATATTAAACGCTGCTGGTGACCATCAGTAATTGGTGATAAATGGGAAACAACTACAATTTATGGGTTTTGAGGAAAAGAAAAAAAAGGACACTATTCTTCTGGCCGAATTTGGAGTTTCCGACTTGTATGCGATGATATTGTGCTTATAATAATTTATTAAAACTAGTTGTATACTCGTGCATTGCATGAAACAGAATAATTAGCAAAAGAAGAAAAAAATGTCCGGTAATTTGAAAAATTAAATAATCAAAATTTTATTACGTATTACTCAACCATACTCATATACATATGTTATTAATATATATATATATAACCGAATTAAATTGAAACGTACAATATTTTTCACTTGGTACAAAGCTAATTATATTGTCATTCATAAAATAGTACTTTTAAGTAATAAAAATGAGAATGGGGAATTTTTTTAAACATAAAATTAATTTTATGTTGAGTATGAAAACTAAGAAACCATGAAAAATAGAGCATACGAAATTTATATAACTCCAGAATTGTCCTACACTCATATCCTTATTCAATAACTATCAATATAAGAAATATAAGAATATATTTAGGGCATGGATGATATTTTTTTATCAAAATAAATTTTTTTCCATACCCATTCTCCACCATATTTTCTTAGAAAAAATATTTTTTCACATTTCCCAATGTTGTGCCATACATTCTCCAAAAAAATTATTATTTATTAAATCTATTCTAAAAAATCTAAAATAGACAACCTTTAATTACAAAAGACCCAAAGGAAGTAATATTACAACAAAAGATAAATTCTATGTGATTTATCTCTAACTTAATTTTTAACCACTTAATTTCCTCTCTAAAAAGAATTAAAAGAATTTTTTATTTTTGTTCTAAATCATCATCAAATATTATTACTATTATATCTCCTCAACTTAAACTTTACCAATATATAGATTTTCAGAAAAATCAAATAATAAATTAAGTAATGTACTTAATATATAGTCATATGTTTTATGACGTGTGGTTTATCATATTAAATTAAAGTAAAAATTTTAAAAGTAATTTAATTTTAATGTATTATTATACTCTCAATTTCTAGAGTAGGAATTTAATCAAAATGAGAATGGAATCCCAATAACCCAAGACTTGAAATTTGTCTGTCAAACGTTAGAATTTTGAAAAAATATTAAATATTTGAAGATAGCCTAAAAACTCCACAGGACCACAGCTCTAATAGAAATTTTCTAAGAAGATAGATAAGACTCTTTATCTATATAAAAGAGTCTTATCTTGTTGTGGCATGAATCTAATAAAAATAGCCCCACATAATGTGAGACTTCTTTTGTTAAATTCGTATCAAATAAATGGTAAAGCTCTTTTATCTAATTTTGTAGAAAAACAAGCTCCAATGCGCCTTTCGCATTGTGCACTGGAGATGCTGCAATTAATTGAAACGGATTGTGTTTAGTTCTTTTTCTTTCTGTTTAAAAGAAATTAAAGAATAATAAATTAGCAAGTGGACATCATTGTCAAGATAAAAAGGAGTGGAGCGGAATTGATTGTCCCAAAAAGATGACATACTTTTTCACAAGAATAGTAGGGTATATATAACGGTATCAAATAGTGATCTGATATTAATTTCAGTTGATAGTGTAAGCATATTATCACCCTGACAAATTATATAAGCGGCCGGTATTATAGCACATTATCCATCTAATGTGTGGTGCTATAACGACAACAATTTTTGAAGCTTGATCAAATTTGCATTTTATCCCTTTATTATGATATTTTAATCCTTTTTTTGATATTTTAATCTAGACAGTATAACGACAATTTGTACTTTTTAAATTTTAACTATTATCAAGCAGGCTAGTTGTATGAGTTGAGCACACTCTATGATGTCCTTTAAATACTATTTTATAGTATTTAAAAGACAGTGTGACAACACATCATTGGGCAACACATCATTGGTAAATTGGTTTATAAATTTTTATTGGTTTACTTTTTTAAAAAAATAAACACAATGCCGTCATTTAAAATTACGCCGTAATTATTTATTTTTAAAATGAAATATTCAGGGAAATAATATTGCATCTCAATTAATTCCAACTGGTAATCCTTCAACAGAAAAAAGAATAATAAATAAAAAAATCCAATTCATAAACCGTTTATCCATCTTGAAGGAATCTAAATGCAAATGTGCTTTGTATTAAATGAGATGATTTGGCGTTGTCAAAAAAAAAAAAATATGATGATTTGGCAATATTGACGGGATGAGAATGAAAGAACGCTGGAATTGATACTCAGATTAGCAAAGTGCATCTCCATTCTCCAGTCAAAAAATACTCCTCACTTTCTTGTTTGTTGGCTATTTATCAGAAGGCCACGGAAGCCCAATTCCCAGTACAAATCTGCCTCGCAATCGATTAACGCACGCTATTAATTTATTTTTATAGACCTGATTACCTGAACTGCACATGCTCTCACTACTTTCCCTATTAACAGCAAATCTCCACTGCCTTCTTCCTAATTCAGGTATACAATTATCATGTGTTAATTTGTGTTCGATTATGCATAAATGAATATCCTGTATATTTCTTTTCTCTCGCTCACTCTCTTCCTTTTTTTCTGTGTTGGGGGGTGGGGTGGGGCAGTGGATGGCGGTGGTGTTGCAGGCAAAAGATGCAGCGGACTGGGCTTATAGAGGAGAAGGCGCTGTCAACCTGGTTCTTGCTTATTGTGGAAAATCTACTAATTTTGTATGTTTTCAGCTTTAATTTTAACAATTGATCATTAAGTAACACATAATGTCTAAACCAAACTGGGTCTATGATTAAGTGGTATTCTATCGTTGCCTTTCTGTGAACCACTAGTGCATAATGAACTTTTATGGGAGAAAGCGAAAACGGGATGGCCAAAGAATAAAGATCTTCCAAGGACTACAAGAGTAATTAGCTTGATCATTAATCTCTTTCACGGAGAACTTTTGTTCCGGATTAAAGACCAAGATAAAATTAAATTACAGATAAATGCTACTCCCTCCGTCCCAAAAAGATATTCCCCTATTTGTTATTCGTCGCAAATTATATTCCCCTTTTCTTATTTAACTTTTTAGTTTTCTAAAATATCCCCATTTATTATGCATAGTAATTAACAGTAAATAAGATTTAAAAGAACATTGAAGAGTTAAGTGTGTGTTTTGAATAAATAGTTTAGGCATACTTATTTCTCAACTCTCTTATTTTGTATCCTCTCTAGGTTGGAAAAGTTTTACGGATACAAAAAGTTCCAAGGAATGGGTCTGAATATGAGAATGGTCATTCTGCCCTTACCATGCATGAATTTCTCCTGTGGGGTGAACTTGTTGAAGGCCTCGTTTCAGCACCAACTCGGGAAATTTCAGAGCAACTATATGTGCAGCACGTAATGTGCCCGTTGCTGGGTTCGAAACATGTTGATGCGGGGGTAATCTATCACAACTTTGTAGGTTCTGAAGTAATATTCTGTTGCAATTTTATTGAGATCAGTTGATGAAAAGTATACTGCAACATTTTGCCTTAATGCTATATATGCACTACACAAATCTCCACCACTCCTTTTCACAAAATCCAAGAGGCACTGTTTTTATGGTTGTCACCATTCACCAATTATTTTATCTGATGTTCAGCTCACGTCCTTCTCTTCTATTGCTGAGGTTTATGCTTAGTTGATTTACTCTTTTACCTTTTTTAATTTAGATCATTATTATGTTGCACATTTTCTTGGCAGTGTGAATACTCGTCTTCTATATTGGTTGTTGAGGAAATGAAATTAAATATAGGGCAATGCTACACAACCATAATTTTCTAACACAATTTTTAACACAATCACACTTGACAAAATCCTGTTTTTCCACACATCACGTGGCAAAGCCAATGGTTCTCATTAATTGTGTCACAAGTTGTGGCACTTCATTTTGGCCATCTAGCATTTTCCTTAAATTTATTATGAAGGAATTGTTGTCTAATGAATGAAATATGGAAACTGATGATGGTTTAGCTTTATAATTATTATCACAGTACGAAACATTATCTTCAAAACTAAGATAACTGAGACTTTGGATCTTTTTTTGTGTCATTGGCAGATTCGTCTTCTCGTGTCCAGAGAATTTTTGGAGGCAGTAGAAAACAAAGTTCATTCTCAGCGTCCTTCTTGGAGAATTGACGCTGCCAAAGTCAACCCCCTCTGTGATTCTGTGCTTTTGGTAGCTGATCATTCGATTTTCCCTCAAGGTATCAACTTTTCTTCAAACGTGTGAAGGTATATTTTATTTTTCTATCCTCAATATAGGGTGTACAAGCATCATATATCTTGCTACTTTACATGCGCTTTTAGAAAAGTCATTTCCTTGTGTCTTTGGAGAGTTGATTGATCGAAGTCAATCCTTTATGTGATTCTATGTTTTTGGTAGCTGATCATTCATGTTTCCTTATGATATCAAATTGTCTTCTAATTTGTAAAGATATAGGCCCTGTTAGAAAGTAGCAGACGAGTTCTATTTCAAATTACAATTTGGTCAAACAAATTACATCCACCTATTGGGGAGACCCACATGTACTATATAAATTTCTACACTTACTTATCTTTACTGAATCTATTTCTATATCAAATTACAAATTTACTGCTAAATGGGCATGATATATTTTGGTATCCTCAATTTAGAGTGTGTGAGCACGTATCTTGACATGCTCATGGAAAGGTCATGATCTTGCGTTCAGAATTTATTTGACATTGGATGTTAAACTATCAAATCAGAACTCTGTTTCATACTTTTTCTAACTGTGTTAGGAAGGTCCCTCTCCCCCATCTGTTTTGCTAAAATGCACCCTTTTCCTGGGAAAAGAAATCTCCATGCAATGGTACATAATGCTTCCTTATTGATATTTACTTATGTGGACAAACTTCATTAGGCATCAGTCGGGTAAATGCCTCAGGCAGTCTTACATTGACGTATCCTACCTGAAAATATGGATAGGCTTGCCAAAGCCTGAGGTCCAACTCATTGGCGTAATCCATAGTATTCTGTTAGTGCCTTATGTTGCATTAATGATTTGTGAACTGATGATGATGTAACACTTCAGTCTCAGGTACCATCAAAGATGATTTCTGTGTGTGTGTTGAGATAAAGGTGCGTCTCAGGATATCTATACTATATTCTTCCCACATGGTATTTATTAGTTGCTACGCCTTTTGAGATTTTAACTAACTTTCCCATTTTTTTCCTTCCACAGCCCAAATGTGGGTTTCTTCCCAATTCAAAATTTATAGCACCAGCAAATGCCGTGAAAAGGAGTATTACTCGTTTTGCAATGCATCAGGCACTGAAATTCCATCAAGGAAAGGTATTATTACATCTTAGACTTTCTTCCTTCTTGAGAGAATAATTTTGACGGATTTCTTAATGCAAAATTTTCATTTTTTTAAATACTGGATTTTCATTTATTTATATGTTAAATTTAGACTATAATGCACAAGTTTCTATAAACATAATATCGATAAAATCTCACGTGATTCTGCAACAGATATCACAGATAAGTAAATATGATCCCCTGGATATGTTTTCTGGATCGAAGGACAGAATACAAAATGCAATGAAGTCCCTCTTGCTTACCCCTCAGAACAATTTCCGGGTTTTCTTAAATGGTTCGCTTATTTTTGGAGGATTGGGAGGTGGTGCAGAGATTACAACTTGTATGATCGACCAAGCATTTGATCATGCACTGAAGCATGTTGTTCGGGCAGAAGATGGGATGCGCACAAAATATTTCCTTGAGTTTGTTAGTCAGTCTGTTTACAAGTCGGGATTATTAAATCTGCTTCTTGGAGTTCAGAAACTTGATACCATTGATATTGAAGGGGCAATTCATTGCTACTATGATATTATTTCTAAGCCTTGTATGGTCTGTAGACAAAGTGGTGGAAATGAAAGATGCTCATCTCTGCATTCAATTCCAAGGGATCAAAGCTTAAAAATTGTAAGGGACTACTTGATATCTGCTACCGCCAAGGACTTGAGTATGATGATTAGTTTCAAATCCAGAGAAAAGGGGCACATGGAATCATCACATAGCACTGTCTATCTTGAATCAACCAATCAATGTTTTGAGTACAAGGTGATTGACTTCTACTAGATAATTATTCTTTAGTGGCTACTAGAAATAAAATGGTAATTTTTGGACATTATATGAGTCTAATGTTACGAATCTGACCTTCTATAATTGGAAGTAGTGATGTCCTAGTTCTGCTAAAATTTTTAATATTTTAGAATGGCTTCTGCTCTAAATTGTTGGCATTCTTTTTTGACTCATGTTAGATTGAACTACTTCATTAGATTTATTTCATATATGCTCCCCCAGGGCCCCCAGGGCCCTAATCTCTATCTCTATATGAGTATGACAAATAGAATTTTATCTCATATGATGTGGATAAGCATGCAGATATTTTGAAATGTGTATTATTTTTCAGTATGCCTTTTTACATCATTTTGGATGGCCTACGGATCATTAGGTCGTTTAGAATTCAAGCAGAAATATTGTCATCCATGCTGAAGTTCTTATGTATCATTATGTCACATAGGCTCCACATCCACATGGAAGCTGTTTTTTCGTCTCCTCCTGCCTTCTCTATAAATGCCATGATTGTTGGTAAATGTGTAGGAAAATAAGTATAATCTTCCAGAGGGGTGAAAATTAGTAGTTTCATAAGTATCTTTATGCATTGTATTTCTCGTTCTTTTGATGGCTAATCGAACCGGAAATTTGCTAGGCATCTTTTATTGATCTGGACATGAAACCATTAAAGAAAATGGAATACTACTATGAGTTAGACCAGCAGATAGTCAGCTGTTATCTTCAAATGGGGAGAGCTGCCCAAGAAGTTGAAAATAGGAAGAGTGTCAAAGAAACTTCTCAAATTGGTTGAATGTTGCGATGATGCTGCCTATATCAAACCCGGCCTTATATAATAATGCTGGTAATTCATAGTCCTTAAACTGCTTTTCATGTTATTACTTGAATCATAGACAAGATCATTTAGTATTCCTTTTCCCGGACTTCGTCAGTCTATTAACCCAAGTTTTTGTACTGAAAATGTCTCTCTCTTCTTTTTGAGCACTGGGAACTGTAGACTGCTTTCTCTCTCTCTCCCTCCCTGTCTCCCCCCCCCCGGGCGCCCGGCGCAGGCGGGCGCATCTGAGTTGTATTCATTTAATTATCACTCTTAATGAATGTTTAGACTAGAACTGTATCATATCTGGTTAAAAAACAGTAGACTTTACAGTCATCTCAATCCAAATTTGCCCTCACTTTGAACTATTGCATTCACTAGCATTTCTCTAGTCATCATACTTCAATCCGAATTAACCTTTTTTGCTGCTCAATGAATATCTCCTATGCTTTCTTCCTAAATTTGGCAGTACCAGATTCTTTTTTAAACCTAAAACCCTCGTACGTTGCCCTAGTTAGCAATAAGCTCAGCCAACCATTGCCATAGTTGTGAAGGCTAAGTACCTAAGGTCTTGCAATTTCTTTTTAGTGTATCTACCTAAAATCTTAGATTATCATTTCCAGAAATGGGTTTGATCTGTTTGGTTGATTTTCACTTTTCAGGTCTGTTTACAAAATTTAGTTACATACTCGTGCTTTCTCTTTAATACATGTGTCAATTATAAATATATATATATATATATATATATATGAATGAGAACATAATTAATTGGCCACTGTTGAGGATACGAAGACATTTTCAGGTTATCAATAAAAGCGGGAGAGAATCTGCAGACTTCAGGATAAAGAGACATTGGATCTTTTAAAAGAAAGCAACGATTCAACTACTTTGGTGCCTTCCTATTTGATTCCATATGAAGAATTTAGTCATGCAGCTAGGTTTCTTTCTTTCAACACCGGGGGGGGGGGGGGGGGGGGGGGGGGGGGGGGGGGGGGGGGGGGGGGGGGGGGGGGGGGGGGGGGGGGGGGGGGGGGGGGGGGGGG
>CAVNYN010287881.1:0-17063 GCA_963692815.1 Nyctanthes arbor-tristis | reverse complement strand
AAATTTATCATAAACACAGGAAATTAATGCAGAATAAACCTAAGCTCACCAGACCCAGTACAGAATAATAATCATCAGCAATTTTTTCATATGATTCGGATCTTTGGAAGCCAACTCTGACTCTCCCGGAAGTTTTTCTACTTCTACCATGATGACTACTCCAATTCAGTCCAAAAATGGAGCATGTATTACTAGCCGAACATAAACTCTGTACTGGATACTGGAATTTCAGAGTATTTGTACACAATGGTGAAAGCAATTGAGCCATCACCAAAAAGAATCAAAACTGGTTCAACAAGTTCAACAAGAGAATCAAGAACTTAAGAAGGGGCTGATCGGCTTTATGGGAATTTTTGAATTTCTTCGGGGGAGAAAAATTTAAATAGTGGAATGGAAATGGGAAGAGCTGAGTTGGCAAAACTGAGGCCATTTGTTTTCCAAGAATCTAGAGGAACTTTGACAAGACAAAAGAGTGTTCCTGGTCATGGATTTCGGTGGCAGACGCGTGTCCTTGAGGGGGTATTTTTGCTGTGCATGTTTCGGGCGTTAGCTTTGGAATTTGTTGGCAGATATTTTGGATTTTGGCTGCGTAGTTGCTCCAATCTTCATAGGATTTTCCGGATGTTTCATTTGCGTATGGACTATGGTGTAATAATTCGTGCTTCTGTGCCTCGTGGCACCACACATTGTGCCCGTGCGGTGGAAAATTCTATTTATGGAAACTCTTTCACAAAATATTATGAAATAAAATAATTGTCATTTTTTTTATCCTCTAGATTGTGTAATTGATTTGGAGTATTAATTGTCTTAAAAGAGGAAAATTTTGAAATTATTCTATTTTACAAAACACAAGTTATCCACCCGTGCATTACACGAGATGGATTTCTAAACATCAATTGGAGACATTAAAAGAGGTAAAAAAAACTTGTAATTATTATATGAAAATGATCCAAAATTGAAAATGAATAAAATCTATACACACAAGCAGAGTAGTTTCCTTTTAATCGTTTCCCGCCCATTTTCACTTGCTAAATCAGGTTAAGTCATCTCGATCATTCACTTTATCTTACAATTTTGGCCATTCATTTTATTAAAAGTTTTTTAGTTTTTATTTTATTTTATATTACTTATAGGCATATTTGATTTAAATTCTTATTATCACTATATTTTCTAATTTTTTATCTCAGTCACTAAATCAGATTTCATTTTATCTAGAAATATCGCTATTTCTTTATCGAGATTTTCATTCCTTCCTTTAATAGAACTCATTGTATCTAAAAAGTTTATCAAATCTCTCACTTTACATTTAAACTTTTCACACCTTATCTTGAGTAGTTTTATTTTCGAGCTATTTTCTTAATTTATAGCTTCAATTTATCTCACACCGTCAAATTACTTTCAGATTGGTTTTAGTATTCACTAATGTTTAGAAAATCGGACTAGTCATTGAATCGAAAAAGCTAATGGATCAAGGTCACGAGACCAATTTTAATTAAATAATTGAAATTAAAATTAATTTTTACCTAAAATAATATGGATAGAGAACATTCGATTTTATAATTTTTTATCTTTACCGTTTAAAAAATATTGAAATTTTATTCATTTTTTAAGAGCTATTGACAATACGAATTTAAACATAGGAAGGGACTTCCCCATTAGTTATTTAGTGAAAAGAATTAAGGATGTATGCATATATTAAGCTACTTGAAGAATGATTATTAATAATAGGGCGGCTCTTAGCTTCCAAACAGTTTAAAATTTTGATAGATCAATATTGAAAAAAAGTTTATTGTGAACCAATGAACCATGTTTGTGTTTATCTCGCACTATCGGACGCTTTCCAGATTGGTTCTAGTATTCGCCAATTCCTGATTTTTCCAATTAAATTGGCCATGATGGTTCGGTTCTTTAAACAGTGATTAAATTATATTAACATATTAAAATATTTAGTCTGTAGAATATGTGACATTCCAAATTTTCTTTACCCTTCTACTCCACACGACTACCTAAACTTAGGGCCTAATTTATATATGGACCAAAAGTTAAAGGTAGAATATTCAAGTTATGATCAAATTTGGATTAAGATACATTAATTTAGGGCCTGTTCTGTTTATATTTTTTGAATTTATTTTGAGTCTTGTCTTTCAAGAGTAAATATTAAGTAAAAGAAGGATTTTATTTCCCTTGTTTTGAGCATTTTTAAAAGTTCCAACTGACAAGCTCAAAACAAGGGAAATATTATTTTGTCATTTTGGGTTTTTCAATTTAAAATTTTGAAAAAGCTCAAAACAAAGGAAATAAAATCCTTCTTTTACTTAATATTTACTCTTGAAAGACAAGACTCAAAATAAATTCAAAAAATATAAACAGAACATGCCCTTAGTTTTTGAGTTTATCATTTAAGCAATTAAATAAGTTCGAGATTTATATGGAATCGTATTATAAGAGCATCCGCATTGGTAGTACTAAAATTAACTATCCAAATAAGCAAAAACTAGAGTTTTTAGTGATCGTTAAAGGACATCTAAACAAGTTAAATTTAACTATTAATTTGTGCCACATTAATAATTTTAAATAGGGTATTAAATTTAATCACCAATTCAATAGTCAAATAATAGGCCAATCCCAATTTAATTAAAATAAAAAAGGAAGAAATAATACTACATAAAGTGTTAAGTTTGTTGTTAATTTTAACAATAAAACTAATAACTTGTTAAATTAAATACTTTTAGCAACTACTTTAACACCACCAATGTATGCTGTTTTTTGAGTAGTTAACTAACAAATCCACTAATAAACTACTTTAGCACTACAAATGTGGATGCTCTTAGCACTACCAATATGGATACTCCAAGTTAGTAGTTTAAATGAAATAATGTATGAAGTTAAGGACCTAAATAAAATCAGACATGAAGCTAAGGATTTAGTGGACAAATATGTGGAATTAAACCAAAATATCTAAGGAAATGGTCGTGAGGATTGAGAGAGGGAGATGGAGGAAGGGAGTGAGGGAAAGAGTCAGGAGACGAGAGTCATTCGAGCAAAAAAAAATTGTGGAGAAAATCTGGAAAAGGAAGAGGAAGGAAGGAAGAAGAAGAGCTAAGAGACAAGCAATACTAGTAAGCTTCATTTTTTTTCCTACCTTTATTTTCATTTAAGAATAAGTTATGGGTTCTCTTCTAGGGTTCATGAAAAATTCTTATAAGCATGTGATATGGCTTACCTTTATTTTCATTTAAGAACAAATTTGGAAAAAATCTTGTTTCTATGGCTTATTTGGGATGATATGGTTCCGTAGATATGAAAATAGAAGCATGAAAAATTGGTATTGAAGTGGAAATTCATGGTGCAATATAAGCTTAAGAGGGGAAAACATGGCCGGATTTTCTTATATTTAGTATTAGTCGGGTCTTAAATGTATGGTATAATGATAGAATTATAAGATTTATTGATGTTATGAATAATTTCAAAAAGAGGACAGCCATGTGTAAATGAAGGGTAATAATAGCATCTGAATTTAGCAATGATATTATGGGATTAGTAATTCATAAATCACTAATATATAAAAGTTGGGATGTGTGTAAAACATTCGCTTTCCCACTTTGTTCCTAACTTTTTCTTTTAATACCAACAATATCCTTGTAGTAATTGTGTAATTACTTTATATTTAAAATCTTAGTAAATGACATCTTAATTACGCTTGAAAAGTTCCATTAAAGATAGGTTATAAAACTTAATTGATAACCACTCTATTGTGCCATCATTACTACTACTTCTTCCTTTACTTTAGTATCATGTCTATTAGAGACGCATATTGCGTATGATTGTCGATCATTGTTTAGTAGGAATATGTCTGAAAAGAAAACCTTCACGGAGATATTTAGCATTTAAAATGATTTATTTGTTTATATTTAAATAACATATACTTTGTATGAAATTATTAATTAATTAATAATTATAAATTTATAGTTTTATGGTGTGTAATAATAATATCATAAGTTTAAATGCAATTAAATACAACACCATAAGTGCCCAATTAATCCAAAGAAAGTTATTCTTTTGTGTTAGATTTATTTTTCAAGTATTGGATGTAAACATTTGATCAATAATTTAATTTTTTTTTACTACATGTGCATAATTCTACGCTATTTTATAACGTGCAACACACGTTTAAAATACTCGTTGGTTTAAATGGCAGGACTGTGACTAAATTTTTGAGTGTTAAACTGTTAACAAGGTGCTATAGTCATGGTAATCTACAAGATTAGGTGATGCTACAAATTACTCCATAAACGGGACAACCATTATATATGAAATAATGCTCCCTCCGTCCAAAAAGATAGTCCACTATTTCATTTTTGTCCATCCCAAAAAGATAGTCCACTTACAATATTGAACATATATTTAATTTTTCATTTTCATATGTACCCCTAATTAATTATTATTATTCAATTACCTATACATTGAAAATATTTTAAACAATTAATTATATAATAGTGTATATAGAAAAATAAGATAAAATTAAATGCTCTAACCACATTACCTACTAATCCTTAATCCACGTAAAATTACCTACCAGATTATCTTTGTGGGACGGAGGGAGTATTATATGTTGTTTGAGATTTTGATATAAGTTAACAGAATTTGGCTATTAAGTCTTGTAAAGAATACATGTGATAATATAATTAACTATGAGATTAATTTGACAATTGAGATGGAATCATTGAAAAAGGTAAGATGGACAACTTATACATATGGAAGATATAACAGAAAATCATGATAGTTGAGAAGGTAAATTAGTACAATGGGTAATTATGGAAAGAGCACATGTGTGTACAGAAAAAATGAATGGAATTGAATTATTTGATAGCTTATGAGATTAATGAGTATAATTGATCATATAGGAAATGAGATATCTTTGAATACAAGAAAAGAGAGGAGGAAGTATATTATATGAAGTTGAAGTTGAAGTTGAAGTTAAAAATGGAATTACAGTTTAAGTGGTAAATATATACTATCATATGTGGTCTAATTAGTGGAGAGTAGTAATTAGGTAAGTTGGACGTTAAATGAGTGGGAAGGAAAACAAAAGAGGGAAGTAGATCCCCAGAATTAATTGTGAATTTATGGCAGTAAAATAATGACTAAAATATAAGAATTCATTATAGTAGAAGTCAAATATTCAATGGAATTCTCATATTATGTTACAAGAAATGGAGAAGAAATTAGAAATCACTTAAGAAATGAGGTAGATTTCCATGTATAGCCGATGAATGGAACTTTTCTTCTTCTTTTTTTCTAAATGAAAATTTCTTGAGCAATTAAGTCCTTAGGGGTCTTTCAAACCTGGTGCCCTGGGTCAACTGAACCTGGAGTCATCGGCCCAAAGCTCGCTAAAGGGTCATATAGAAAGCCCAGTGAAGAGGTAGATTGCACATAAGACATATGAGGCTATAAAAAAAAAGAGAAGAGAGCAAATCTCAATAATAAAAAAAAGTAAAAAAAAGCCAGAGAAAGATTCTGGCTTGTGAAAAAAAAAAAGATTGAATGGTAGAAGAATAACTGCAAGGCTACGCTTCAATTTTTGGGGATGTAGATTGCTAGTAAGTTTGACTGCCTGATGGATAGTGGGAAAGTCGGGGCCCTCAAAAATTAGGAGAATCCACATTGACTAAGCTAGTATTTTTATAGTAAGATCTAAACCAACTTGATACTTCCTTGAGAGATGAGAGATTTAAACCTTTAAGCATATATCCCTGTGGAAAAAAGAGGTAGTGAGAAAGGAAAAAAATAATAAGTTTGGGGATGTGTGCCTTTCACGAGAGGGTGAGAACATATTTGACTATTGTGGTTTGGGAAAGCCCGACCAAAGTGTATGATAGTGGGTGTGATTATGCCCATTCTCTAGTCAAGCATTGGATGAGTTCACTGTTGGTGGCAATGTTCTGTGACAGTCAAAAATGACATAGGGTAGGATGTTGGCAAGTTTTTATTTTATGTTATGTGTTTAATTTTATTTTGCGCGTTTAATGTAATTGGGTAAATTTCTTGCTTGGGACGATCAAGGGTTAAGTTTGGGGGAGTTTGATAAGTGTATTTTATATGCAAAAATACTTCTCTTAACTTATGCAATTCTATATGAAATCGAGCATATTTCTACCTAATTTGTGTGAATATAATTCATATAGGTGAAAAGCTCAAATTAGAGTGATATTAAATGAAAAGGATGATTTTTGAACCAAATTGAGACTTTACATTCAAGATATAGCATCAAGGTGTGATGGCTTGAGAGTTTGGGGTGAAAAGATCAATGTCAACAACTTTGAGGTCTAGATTGTACTTTGGGAGAACTTAAAAGAGACTATTTGGGTCGTAATTGAAGAGTTCGAGGACCTTTGTGAAGCATTCGAGAAGTTTTGGACTTGTATAAATGAAGAAAAAAGCTAAAAAGGACCATCTCTGAAAGAAAAAGTCAAATCAGGGTCTCAATCGCGCGTGTTGAAAGTATGCCGCAGGTGGGCGCGGCAAGCAAACCGCCCCCTACCCGTGGCCTAGCCAATTTCTCTGTTGGGGGCGGGTAGGCCGCGGCAAGCAAACCGCCCCCTACCCGCCGCCTGTATCAGGAGACGCCGTTTAAGTGTTTTCGGGCCCTTTTTGATACATTATAGGGTTCTAAGGCCTCCCGAACTATAAAAGAACGAAAACCCTGTCAAAGGAGGATTCATCATAGAAAATTGCTCTTGAGGGCTAGAAGATTGGAGCAAGGGTTTGGAGATTGAAGCCGGGGTTCGCGTGAAGATTGGCGAACGAAGTTCTTCGTTTGGTGCAAACGTTTTTCTCATTATTCTTCTTCTTTTCTTTGCAAAAATCTAGTCATGTATTTAAACCTACGAATGCTTATGTTATGAATTTCTTTATTATGCGTAACTAATTTTCCTTGTTGAGACAATCGATGAAGCAATAGACATGTTTTAATTGTGTTAATTTCATTCATGACTCTAATTGTTATTGCGTGCTTATTTTCTATTGTGATATGTAATTACCTTTTATGAGCCTGATCAACTTGCAATTGCGTTAGTGAATTCGTGAGGAGACCGAGAGGTAAGTCACCAATTTAGCACTTCAATAGAAAACATAAATTGCGTAGAAGATAGAGATATACTTTTATGATTTGTGTGACCACAAAAATGGTTTATTGTTAATTAATACACTCAACTAGGTTGAAATTCACATAGAGATATAGTGGGTTTACTTGATTGGGTAGATTTGAATTTGCTCGAGAGAGGTTTTCAATTAAACTTGTGAAACTGGTTGTGAGCACGTGATGGTGAATTGTCATAAGTGGGATTGCATAATTGGAACGCCTGTTTATTGTGGATTCGTAGTCTCAATGCCTTCATTCATATATTTTCTAGTTCATTAATTTGACTTGCTTCTTAGATTAAAATAGATAGAGTATTTAATTTTTAGTTTAAACAAATTCATTATTCTTTTACAAACGTTTAATTTCCTTATTCAATTGGTGTGAAATTGACTTAAGTGAAATAGGTGACAACTTTCCCTGTGGGATCGACATCAGGACTCGTCTAGTCCTATACTACTTGAACGGTATCGTGCACTTGCGATTTTACCTATCAATTATCATCCCGTACAACGCACGGGTGAAATAATTAGTAAAACATAAAGGAACATAATAACTAACCTAATCTAACATGATTGAAAATTATCTTAAAACACAATATTCGCCGCTAGTATTACACCCGTGCATGACCTTTTTTTAAATAAATTTAACATTTACTGCAGTAAAAATAAATAGAGTTATTAAATTGAATATGTAATGAACGTAAAAGATAAAAAGGTTGAAAATCCGTATCCTTTGAATTGATATAGATTTCATAAATTAACATATATTATTATCATCCCGTACAACGCACGGGTGAAATAATTAGTAAAACATAAAGGAACATAATAACTAACCTAATCTAACATGATTGAAAATTATCTTAAAACACAATATTCGCCGCTAGTATTACACCCGTGCATGACCTTTTTTTAAATAAATTTAACATTTACTGCAGTAAAAATAAATAGAGTTATTAAATTGAATATGTAATGAACGTAAAAGATAAAAAGGTTGAAAATCCGTATCCTTTGAATTGATATAGATTTCATAAATTAACATATATTATTATCATCCCGTACAACGCACGGGTGAAATAATTAGTAAAACATAAAGGAACATAATAACTAACCTAATCTAACATGATTGAAAATTATCTTAAAACACAATATTCGCCGCTAGTATTACACCCGTGCATGACCTTTTTTTAAATAAATTTAACATTTACTGCAGTAAAAATAAATAGAGTTATTAAATTGAATATGTAATGAACGTAAAAGATAAAAAGGTTGAAAATCCGTATCCTTTGAATTGATATAGATTTCATAAATTAACATATATTATTATCATCCCGTACAACGCACGGGTGAAATAATTAGTAAAACATAAAGGAACATAATAACTAACCTAATCTAACATGATTGAAAATTATCTTAAAACACAATATTCGCCGCTAGTATTACACCCGTGCATGACCTTTTTTTAAATAAATTTAACATTTACTGCAATAAAAATAAATAGAGATATTAAATTGAATATGTAATGAACGTAAAAGATAAAAAGGTTGAAAATCCGTATCCTTTGAATTGATATAGATTTCATAAATTAACATATATTATTACACCAAAGTATAAATGTTACACACATAACATAACTTGTTACACAAATAACGTATCCTGTTAAGAAAATAACATAGGTTATCATTAATCACTATCAATGAATGATGAAAACAAAGTTTGTATTTAAATAACCGTAAAATAATAAATTATTAAAAAATTGAAAAGAAATAGAAAAACGGAAAATCACAAATTTGAGGGCCTAAATGACCAGTGATGGCCGAAAATTGATGGTGCTCATCAACCTCAAGTTCAGAGCCTTGGTCATCTCATCATCTCATTTTTGGAAACATATTGTATGCTCAATTCAAACATCGAACACCAAACACCAAAATTTCAACCCAATCTTCAGTCCAATTCTTCCTCTATCCATTCTGTCATCTATTCTACATCAACTTGTTACACAAATAGCACAGCTTGTTACACAAATAGTACAACTTGTTACCAGAATAACATAGCTTGTTAAGCATATAACATAGTTCGTTACACGCGTAAAAACTTTATAACGCGCATAATATAGATTGTTGCACACATAATATAAGAAAAAGGAAAAGTAAAAATAAAGGGGGAAAAAGCAAAACAAAATTGTTTTTTAAAAAAGGAAAAGAAGATTTTGACAATATCGCCAATAAAAAGAAAAGGAAAGAGAAAAAAAAAAGAAGGGAGAGCAGACAAAGAGAGAAAAAGAAAAGAAAAAACAAAAAAATTTCACTTAAATCCGGTGACCAGTCACAGGAATCCGGTGACCATTGCCAACGACCGACTCGCAGCTAGTCGGTTTCCGTCCAATCGATAGTGGGTGGGGGCGGGTGGATTTGGGGGTTTTTAGGGGTAAAATATAGTTAAATATTAGTAAATAAAAAATAAAAAATAAATAAAAAACAAAGTATTTTTGAAAATTTACATACTACCAAGTATTTTTGAAAAAAGCTAAAATTTACAAGTAAATTGTAACTTTTCTCTCTCTTTCTAGCAGGCAAAATATATTATTTTACCATTAACTCTCTCTCGCTCTCTCTTAAATTCGATATATATCTTATCTTTTTTTTTTTTTGACGAAATATATATCTTATCTTTCTTTCTTATATTTAGATAATTAGTTTTATCTACATCATCATTATGAGTTTGGGACAATTTTTTTTTTTTTTTTTTTGTAATACATAATTTTTGAAACACATAATTTTTTGAGTTACTTAAATTTTATTTATCAAAATATAAAAATAAACATTACTTAGCGTTTTTTTTAAGGATTACATCACAACATTGCTCAATGTTTCTTAAATATAAGAAAAATTAACTTAACAATCAAATCAAACGGAGTTTTATTTTTCATAAAAATCTTTTTCATTTTAGGCTAAAAATAGAGATATTTTTCCTGAAATTAAAGAAAACGAGTTCCATGGGAGATGAGAAAATATATCCTATGGAAAATAAATTCTAATTATTTTCCTATTACAGTACTCCTAGCGTACTTAATTTTTTTGGGGTTATTTTCACTCTAGGTCCCAGATCGGAAGAGCGTCGTATTAATTTTGTCAACATTCTTTTTTTGAGCCTGCTAAGTCCCTAACCTTTCATTTATTATCGTATTAGGTCTCCAATGTCACTTTTCAACCCCGACTTTTCAATTTTCACTATTGGCCCTTAACCAAATGACTATTATGTCCTTACTTCTTTATTTCCACTATAGGTCCTCCAACCTTTCTATTTTTATATGATTTTGTCCCCATTATTTTTTTGACGTATAGGAGCTCCAATCTTTCATATTTTGTCGTGTTACATCCCCATTAATATTTTTCATACATAATATTTTAATTTTTACTGTTAATACTATTAATTACTAGTTTAATACACGCGCGTTGCATGGGTAGTTAAAATGGTACAAAAATAATAGGGGGAATTTTATATAAATCAAAATGCTTTTCACACACATTTAAAAGATTGAAATATGTTAATGGCTCAGGCACAATATTGTTTGCAAAGGCTTGTAAATAAGAAAGCATAGATTATGTGAAATGTAATTAGAGACAAAAATATATTGTACATATTGACCACTAAAAGAAAAAGAGTCCAAACTTGGGATATAAATAAGAAAGCATAGATTATGTGAAATATAAATTACATTTTATAGACAAAAATATATTGTACATATTGACCACTAAAAGAAAAAGAGTCCAAACTTGGGATATAAATAAGAAAGCATAGATTATGTGAAATATAAATTACATTTTATAGACAAAAATATATTGTACATATTGACCATTAAAAAAAAGTCCAAACTTGGGATATGGTAATAAGTAGAGAATAAAGTTGTCGACATTAAAACGACCGAAATATTAAAACAAAAATAAAATAAAGCACACATGAAAAATGCATGTAGAGCATGAAAATACAAAATGTAAAGAGAATGAATAATAATACTAATAATAAATGAAGGTCTCTTACAACAATTGACAAAAAAAAAAAAAAAACACTGTAAGTAGACTGCTGAAAGAAGATAACTAACCATTATTTAAGATAAAAAAGCAATATCACCAGATGGGCTCCAAGACATAATGAAATTATAATATGATAAACGTCTATAATCAAATAGAGAAAGAACAATCAACCAATACAACAGAAGATGTGATTAAGCCATGTTTTGTTGATTGTTGTAGACCATTATTTTTAGACATTATCAATTAAAATTGTAACTCATTGAAAGTTTTGTAAAATTTTATAATTGTAATATACAGATTCATAAAGCATAGCAAAATTTGATTGAACTAACCTCAATTCAGGCAAGAACCATTAACCAAAAGTAGGTAATATAGTCCAAGAATATATTACTGCCAAAAAATTATATATTAGACGCAATAATAGCCATCAACAAATACGATCGACATTAAAATGAATTACTAATATGATGAGAGTATATTTTAATAACCAATTGATTTATGTAAATATAAAAAATAGACCTCTCATCAAAACAATAATAGAGTTGACAGTAATATACCTGTGAATAATTGAGATTCATGTTTATACGATGTAATATGATCAATCAAACAAATATCCTACAAAAAGGTAAGAGAAAGAAGCTAAAATAACATAGAAAAAATTTGACTGTAACAAATCTTAAAAGCAATTATGAATGAACAATATTCAAATTAATTGTAGTGTAGGATAAATTATTTGTAAACTAATACGTGGAAAAGAAACATACCACTCAATTATTATTGAATACTTCTTTGTAAACAAGATTAACTGTAGAATTGCTAGTTTCTCCACTTTTATCATATATCAAGATCTTTAGACCAACTTGACATCTATGTAGAATACAAATTATTATTGAGTAACACCTATGTAGTCAAATTCCCGACACTCGACATCTTCAGCTAAGGAACCAGATATGGAGTGGTAATAAGAAATGCATTTATAAAATTAGAGTAAATAAGACTTTAAATTCCTGATACTCACCACCAAAGACATTTTCATTATGATGAATATTAGTGATAGATATTAGTGATGAATAATGCTATATCCATGAGCCATCGTGATGAATAACTTTAATTTAGTGAGCGTTATACATTGGAAAAATGATTCGGTCCCCGGTATCAACTCATGAGTAAAATTGGTGGAACGATCGAAACAGTTTATTCCTTGTAAATCGAATTAGTAGGTCATGTCAAGTAAAGATATTCTTCAACAACTTTACGCATTATACCAAAAACTAAAACAAAAAATAAAAGAATACATAGTAAGGATTATGCCGTGTCTAATAAGTAATCAACAAAAAAAGTAATAATATTAATCATCCATAGAAGTGCCCAAAAAGAGATGCATATATAAGAAAATTTTAGAATATATTTTTAAATTAAATTAAATGCAAATATCTTTGATTTTTTAGTTTTAATACTCATCAAGTTTAAATGCAGTGAACATATTGAATTATAACTCTAAGACTCAGTTTAGAGTCATAGTAAAGGGCAAACATGACCTTAACGTGTATTAGTTAAGTTAAAGATATAATAATATACTCACCAAATTAAAGATATATGCCGGCACATTTACATAAATAGATCATGTAAAAATAAAAGATATGGTATAAAGTTTGATTTGGTATTAGCATCAACACCACGAAATATAAACACCATTGTTGTATAATTTGACATGTTTAATAATTAGTCTTCTCTGATCAGTTTAATACATTTTATATATTATGTTATTTTACACTAAAAGTGCAAATTATGATTAAAAAAATAGAGTATTCTTTCCAAGATTAGCACAAACAAAACACAAGTTAATTAGTATTATATTATATTTCATAAGGAATGAAATGAAATAAAAAAAAAAAAGAGACAATGTTATATAATGTCAAAAAATCACTCCCTTTTTCCATATTCATTGTTTATATCCATTCTAATAATTACATACTGTAACTTATTAAAAAATCTCACCTTTATGATTACGATTGCTCGTTAGTTTTGACTATAGAGTTACAACTTGACAAACATGTTGTCAAGTAAATTCAGGGGGAACTCCGTTTGGCAACCATTTAAAAATTGTATGTAAATGGATTTTAAATTCAAATTTTATATACGTCTCGTTATCTAATTCTGTAACATGGAGTTAATGATTAAAATGATGTTAAAACTTATGTCACATTTATAAATAGGTGGCTTAATAGTGTGTTGTCACGCGTGAAAAAAAGTTGAAATGCAAATTCATTCATGGATGTCTGACCAGAGACAATTAAGAGTATCCATTTAATAAGCAAAATTTCTAATCAGTGTTTCAATAAGCAAACAATTGAAATATAAAAAAACTCTTGACTTGGAAGAATGGGTAGTGTGATCATTTAGCAATTCTTGTATTTCAGGAAATATCCAACATAATGAAATTAAAGTTATAGTAGTGGGTTGTAAACATTGCAAGCAATGAAACCTATTTAAGATATAGTTAAAATATATTTTCACAGGTTATTGGTGGCTGCAATATTGGCTGCAATGATATAACAATCGATACGTTTTGAAGTAAGCTCTTTGATCATAGATACATGAATCATTGCACTTGTGTTATCATAGGAGAAGTAGATATATACCGATCTATAGAGAGAGAGAGAGAGAGTAAATATTATGTGTATAAATAGAGACCCATTTAACAGGGATCCTATTTATATATTCACTCTCCATCTACAGCGATCTCCCCCTTAACTGGGAGTTCAGGCTCTTAAGGAAAAGAAATCCCAATTTTGAAATAGATTTTCAAGGGCATGGGATGATAATCAGATAAATAGATTTATTGCAGCATAATCAGTATTGATTTGTATGCGATTTCATATTACCTAATTGAGTGAGATGTGTATGGAAGTAGATTAAAATGGATTAGGAAAAATAATTAGGTGGAGGAAATTCTGGAATCAAGGGAGAGACAAATATGGTAAAGTTTGTAAGGAAAAAAATTTTAAAGAAAAAATGAGGTGCTTGTGGTGGTTGAGAAAAAACTTAAAAAAAGAAAAAAATGAGTTGCTTGTGGCGGTTGAGTAGATTGAAATGAATTAGGAAAAAGGAAATTGGGTTGAGGAAATTCTAGAATTAAGGGAGAGATAAATATGGTAAAGCTTGTAAGGAAAAAAAGAAGGAAAAATCAGCTGTTAGTGGTAACTGTAGTAACCGCAAGAGTGCGGCATGTAATAGATACTGCGAAAAAAGTGCGGGAAAATTGAGGTGTCTATAGGCACCGCAACTTTCGATTTAGATATTAATGGATTTAAATAAAAAATAAAGAATAATATAAAATAGGGTTAATTACGCCTAACTCACTCCAACACAACCAAATCACAACGATCGGAATCGGAAATAATGATAATAAAAAAAATCGATTTATAACGTCTTGACAGAAATCAAATTCGCGTCGAAAAAATTTGTCGATTTACATATCAGTGTGACGAATGCGATCTGATTTCTTGATCTACAATAAATCACGTGGCGTATACGAATTGGGTAGGTCCATTCTAAAGAATTGATTTTTGATTTATTAAAAATAAACATAGTCATGATATTTTATTCTAATTTCATTTCTTGTCTCTTCTTATGATTTTCACCTTAATTTGCCCTCGATTTGTTATCCGTCTCAATCAAATATGATCTACCAATTCTGGATCCACAAAAAATTAGAATCAGCACGTTAAGGTTCAGTTTCATTTTTGTAAATTAAAAATGATTTTTTTATCCACCCTGATTCATATCCGCTATGTGATATGGGATGAATCAAAAAATCCGATCCAATCTGTTATATTGACTCTCAGATCAGAAACGTTTTACTCAAATTAGGTATCTTTCAAGTTTGGTGCAAATCGAATTTTTTATTATCACTACGGGCTAAGATGTGTAGAGTTCTTATTTTATATAGTTCTTTATTTTTAATTTAAATAATTAAAGGTATAATAGTAATTTTAATAGGAATTAAAATTAATAATTGAAATGTTGAGGTTGGAAGATGTTATTAGCGACGTAATACGACAACAAATGAAAGGTTAAAGGTCTTATATGCTTAAAAAAATAATGGGACAAAATCGTATAAAAATGAAAAGGTTGGGGACCTATAGTGAAAATAAAGAAGTGAGGGCATAATAGTCATTTGGATAAGGGCTAATAGTGAAAATTGAAATGTTGGGGACGAAAAGTAACGCTTCCGATCTAATGCAATAATAAATGAAAGGTTGGGGACTTAGCAGCCATAAAAAAAGAATGGGAACAAAATAGATATAAAATTGAAAGGTTGGGACCTAGAGTGAAAATAACCCTTTTTTTTATTGTGCATACGCAATCCTAGTAGGCTGGTTCCGCCATTGGACGACATCACTCATGTACGAGTTCATTTTTCTAAAAAATCCCGCGAGCATGGTTATTATGACGTTGATGTATGCAAGTGTGAAACATTCCCAAATAACCCTTTTTTTTGGCAACCCAAATAACTAATATACCTTGTAATTTTTGTTGATATATGGGGGTCACCAACAAACAAGTCGAGAATATGTATACTCGTAACATATACATGTAATGAAAATTAATGCAGCTGTTTCCAAGAGAAGTACATAACATATAGTCTTTTGTATATGTAAGACTAAAAATATCAGCTTGAAATAACGAAGGCCACGACAAATGCGAATATCAAGCATGCCAATAATAAGCTGTATAGAGACTTCCTACATTGACTAGAAGTCCCTTCGGAAGTGCCTAAAGTTGTTGCTACGATTCTCATCTCATTCCATTCTGTCATAAATATTGAGGTTTCTTCTGAATTGCTTTCTATGTTTTTTATCGTCTTTCCACATATCTCGCACAATCTGAGATGAAAGATATACACTTATTAATTTTCTTAAATGATGCAAAGAAAAAGGCTGACTCTTAAATTTCTTTCTTAATTAGCCCGTGTTTGATAAAATTTCTAGATCCATAAATGGACAATATATTCGCACCAAAATTTTTCTTAATAAATGCACCAAATTCTAATTCTATTCAGAGTTATTAGTTTCTTTGTTAGATTTATGTTTATGACTATTTTCTTTGTATTTTTTTCAATTAACCTGTTAGTAATATTTCTTGTTCTTGAAATAGTTTGAACTTTGGACCACACCTATCATTCCCCTAGTTCCCCTCCCTATCTCCCTCTTCTATTTAAAAAAAAAAAAATTGTTTGAACTCATGATCATAAAAAATTAATTGTCTCACAAAAACCACCCTAATACACACACACACACATGTATAAGGAAAGTAGTCTGGGTACAGTTATACCGCAATTTTCCCATCAAAACAGTATTTTTGAGGGATATTTTAAACTTTTTAGATTTGTTGAGGTAATTCTTGCAGTTATCTATATCTTTGTTATTATGATTTAAATTGATTTGATTTTATTAGATTTGGTTATTCTGATTTTAATTTTCTTTTATCTTCTTTATCTGTAAGACAAGATTCAGATTTTGTAATAATCTGGCTTCATTTAAAATTGATGACCGACGAATGAGATTCAATTTTTTAAATAGGAAAAATGTCTAAGATTGGAATGACTCCTGTTTCGCCAATTTTTATATATAGTTTTTGTTTGAATTTAATATCTTATGTCTTCTTTTATAATTTTTTTGTTTTCCCTTTAGTTATTTTACTAAAAGATATAGAGCATGTTACATATATGAAATAAAATCGATTACCTCGATTCTAAATATGGATAAGTTTCTATATATTTATATTTAATGGATGAGACTCCATACATATATAATTAATTATATTTAAAAACTTAAGTTAGAAATGTAAAATATCCGTTAAAAGTATCTTGATTTTAAAACGAAA
>CAVNYN010287879.1:5220-33658 GCA_963692815.1 Nyctanthes arbor-tristis | reverse complement strand
TAAAAGGTATAAATAGCTATTTGTGAGAAATGATAAAGAGCTTGTTTGATGATCTTTATTTGTGAAAATGTAGAGAATTTATAATGAAGAGAGAGGTAGGACATGTACTGAAAATGTAAAAAAGTTTAAAATATGTGATTATAATTAAATAATTATTAAATTAAATATTAAATTAAATCAGTAGTAGGTAAAATTATAAATTGATAAAAAAAAGAACATCAAACAAGCTCATAATATGGCCACCCTTTCAATAGTGCAAGATCAGGAACACACCTCGTTTGAGTCATTGCCCGCGATGCCAGCATAACAAAGTTTAAGAATTTAAACCCCGGCATCTCGTACACGCAAGCGCCAGGGCCAAGCGCTGGCCCGTCCCAGCACTTTACAAATTTGCAGAGTGCGCCCATGGCTTCCTCCTCCCCTGCCCTCTCACAACGCACTCTCCAAAATTTCTCTCTCTCTTCCCTCAATGGATCGGTGCCCTACCTTCCGTTGACTTCACTCACTCTCACTGTTAAGCCGCTTTTCAGCTCCCTGAAATTGAATTCCAATTTGAGGAAATTTAAGTGCAGTACGACAAAAGCATCAATGGCCGCTGTTCTCACTACGAAGAGCAAAGCCAAAGTGCAAGTGTTTGATTCCGAGGAGGATCTGGCTGTGTCACTTGCTAAGTACACTGCCGATTTGGCGAATAAGTTTGCCCAAGAAAGAGCCTCTTTCACCGTTGTTTTATCCGGTGGTTCTCTTGTCAAGTCCCTCAGGTGACAATTTATTTAAAAAAAAAAAGAAAAAAAAAGAAGAAGAGTCTTGGACTCCATTGGGCTCTGATATGTGATATCGTTTTGTTATAATTTGTTCTTTTGATTGGTTTTGAAATTCAAGGAAATTGGCGGAGCCGCCGTATGTTGATTCAGTGGATTGGGCAAAATGGCATGTCTTTTGGGTGGACGAGAGAGTGGTTCCAAAGGATCACCCTGACAGCAATTATTTACTTGCCTATGATGGGTTTTTGTCTAAGGTATTCTTGATACTAGTTTTAGTTAAGCTGTTCCAAGTATTGTTTTGTATTGAAAGATTCGGGCTTGTCAATAATTTCTTGAGAAGAGACTCCATTCAAACAATTATTTCCCTTGAAATTTGGTTCGAATGCAATCTATAGTTTGGTGTATGTTTATTAGTTTGGGTAGAAATTGTATTGGTATGTACTGAGCTCTTGTCTTGTAGACATGAAAGCTCAAGAACTGGGATTCTATCGTTTATCTGATTTTAGGGGAAAAGCCTGTTGGTTTCTTAAAAACTCAAGAAGTTTTAGTTGTCAGTTTTCCCCCCCTTCTAATAGCCTTCTAAGAGGGCTCTCCACTGTTAAATTGATAAAATTCAAAACAGTCAATGTTTCCTCCTGTCTTGCAGAACAGTATCTTAACAGCTCAAATCTCTTAAGCTATAAGCAGGATATTTGGTCGTATATTTGTTACTCAACGATTTATAAATTCTCAAAAAGGAAATGGAAGAGGTTATTATCTATGTGATCTATTGAGAATTGAGGTTGTATTTGTGAAACTATTTTGTTTGCAGTGAACAGCTAAAAATGCATGGCATTTGTTGAAAAAGCAAAAAGCATTTTCGTTGCTCAACAAAATAAATCATTTTCTTACTGGTGTTAGATGGAGAACATTACAAGTGGAATCTAGATGCTTAGAAAAGTAGCAGTATTTAATAAATGTAGCTGCATGATTTATCATTTTGCAAGTAGCTAGTTCTATCTTCAGTGCCACAACCAGTCACTTGCAAGTATTAAGTTCTAATGTCTTGAAAGATGATTTGTCTGGTTTCAAATTTTGGGACCGTTAAGATGTTGATACACATGGATGAGGTGTTCATACTTGATATTTGTAGCATAACATAAATGTAGATGGTTACTTGAAAACATTTCCTTTTATGTGGAATACTGAATCATGTTTATTTTAAGCATCTAAAAGAACTTTTTCTCTCTTTTGACTTTCAGGTGGCAATTCCTGCAGGTAATGTATATGCTATAAATGATGCTCTGTCGGCTGAGGGTGCAGCGGATGATTATGAGACCTGTCTCAAGCATTTAGTTAAAAATAAAATAATAGATCAATCTGAAAGTAGTGGGTTCCCAAAATTTGATCTTATGCTACTGGGCATGGGACCGGACGGGCATGTGGCTTCTTTATTTCCAGGACATCCACTTTGCCAGGAAAATGAGAAGTGGGTTACGTTTATTAAGAACTCGCCTAAACCCCCTCCTGAAAGGATTTCTTTCACATTTCCTGTGAGCAATTCCTCGGCGAATATAGCACTCGTTGTAGCAGGGGCTGGTAAAGCTGATGTAGTGCATATAGCACTTGGTGATGGTTCAAATCCTGAGAAGCTGCCTGTTCAACTGGTTTCACCGGAAGGGGAATTGACATGGTTTCTGGACAAGGGGGCGGCTTCAAAACTGCATGCTTGAAGTTAGTTTTCTCAGCGATCAGTTAATGATGTTGGTTTTGTGTTGACTAATATGGTGAATGATCCTGTAACATGCTTGAAAATGTTGTAATTTGAAAATTTGCAGTTTGAGATTTCTTCTTAACTTAGAATGCTGCAAAGACAATCGAGTTCAAGTTTTTATGCTTTTCTTATAGTCACATCTTCCTTTCTAAGTTAACCTAACTCTATGGTACCAGTAGAAATTCAGGCCTCCCCAATCCAAAAATGCCTCCCCACAGATGGAGACTGAGAAAAGGAAGTTCTGATCGAGGGCTCCAACCTGCGCTCGTAATCTTAATCAAGAAAATATAGAGGTACTATGGCCATCATTTTCTCTTTTTTATATTAATTGATGATGATCATGTTTAGAACAGCATACGAGACTGCAAATTATGATTATGCTGCTGATATTGATCCTGAGTAATTATACGCATAGGCCTGCCAATATCGCTAGTGGATTTCCAGAATTTGCTTTTGCAGCAAACCTTATGCTTTTCTCATTCCGATGTAGTAGTATATTTCTCTGTGATCAACTTTTTGCAGGATAGTTTTGTCATTTCAGGGTTTTCAATGATTGCTTTCTTCATTCGCTAGTATGAAATAACTATGATATGTTTGGTTAGTTGCTCACAAGAATGGCTTGGATAGTGGTGCGGAAATGAAAATCACTTCGGGAACCTCATCTCCTCCATCCTTGATTAGGAATGTTTGGTGCCTTGGACTTGACAAGGCTAATATACCAAACATATATCTGGAAGGTGTAAAAGTTGAAGATTTCAAGCTTCTTTGACTTGATTGATCTAATCTAACAACTTCAATAATTGGATATGATGTATTAGCGTGACTCAGGACCTTTGTTTATGTCTTCATCTTCTCTTTCTTCAACTGAGTAAAGGCAGGTAGGCTAATTTAATTAGAGGATATTGAGTGGGTTGTTTAATGAACATGAGAGCTGTGGGCATATGAGATATCAAATGATATCATATAAGCTCTTATTAAGGTGTTGAGCCACCTGATTCAATGTCATTATTATTGGTGTTTGGCAGGTAGGTTAAATAGCATGAACTTGAGAGTTTCATGTATCTAGTCGACTTGTACCCTTTATGACTACTAAGTACTTACTTTAGATTTGAGCAACTCTGATTTGTTTTATTGAATTTTTGTCAAACGCCAGTGACTATTGTCATATAGTTAGTGGTGCTTACTTTTTCTTTTTCTTGCCTTTGATTTTGAGTGACAACTAGGCCATGCCAAAATATGGTGGACAAACAAAAGCAATGTGAAAGTAATTACTCCCTCCGTCCAATTATATAGTCCACTTTGCCACTTCACGTAGATTAAGAATTATATTAGAAATATATATATTTTAATCTGTATTTCTAATTTAGTGAGTCTTATTTGTAAAAAATTTCTTTTATTTCTTTTGTTTTTCCTTATAAATTTTTCTAATATATGGATAAAATAAAATTTATAGTTTTAACTAAGTATTAAACACGGATAAATTAGTAAAATAATGTAATTTAGACTTTTTAATAAAGAAAGTGGAATATATAATTGAGATATTATAAACTATATAATTAGGATGGAGAAAATATTATTTTATTTTACTAATTTAAAAGGTGGGATTTTACCGCTTTAAAGAATTGGGAATTTCAATGACCAAAGCAAACACCATTAACAAATTTTATTCTATACACGGAAAATCATGATATGTTTAGTCAACAAAATAAGCGCTGGATTTGTACATACAAGCAAGAAGATCTTGGAATTACTAAAATAATTAGATTTGCACAATAATTAATTACTACCATATATGCTACTTGTATGTTAAATTCCAAAAAAAATTACTAGTATAGTATTTATATAAGAAAGAGGTGTCCAATAAAGGTGTCATCCTTGTATTTAAGTGTAATGTAACGCAATCCTATTACAAGGTAGTGCAGAAATTTAAAAAAAAAAAAAAAGAATAGTATTCAAGTCTGATAAAGAATTTATTTATTTATTTATATTTTTAGAGATATGTCTACTACCTTTAATAATAATAATAAACAAATACCTTTCACAAATTCTGCATAATCTCTTTGAACGGGTGGTTTTAAAAAAAATCATTATTGTGTTCTCATTACTCAAGGCTTGCTTCAACCTGAAGAATGTGTGATTAAATGGCAAATTTTGAAATTATTTTGTCCAGAAAATTATTGCACGCTATTTATAAGGAAATTGAAACTAAGAAAAAAATAAATAAAAAGAAAGAAAGTGAAAAAGTGAGAAAATAATTACTGTTTGCTTGTTGAAATGGAGATGGAATAACTTATGGAGCATGCCCTGCCCAACGTAACTTTAGAATCACCTACTATCAAATTTTTATTTTTATGCCATTAATTAATAGATTAATCTATTTATTACCACGTGTCTTCACCGATGAAAATCTCGACATGGGAACCTTTCCTTCTAGAAAAGAATGGTTCAACCGGTTGCTTTGGTCCGACTATAGTGAAATTAAAAATTAAATCTCACTTTCACCAAACTAAGAATTGACTTGTTGCTTCAGTTTAAGTATTTTTTTGACTTTGATCAAGGGACAGGGAAATGTGTATTATAATTTGCCAACGTTCTGTCCTAACCATATGTTGATCCCTAAGGTTGAATCTAGTGACAATTTTATTATAATTTGACTATTTATATCACCGTCATTGATAATAAAAATGAAATGCATCCTTTTATCATTCAAAACTTGAACAATATTCATTTTCAACTTCAAAATGGTGTCAACAACTAACTAAATATACATGTTAAGACCTATGTAATCTAATGACATTCTAGTTGTTTCTCTAATCCTGATTAAGAGCTCAACTCCCCTATAATCTCTTTATAACATCAAAAAATTAAATGAGCACACGTAATGAATACCAAGACCAACTAACAAATTAACTTAGGTATAGTTTTTATTGTAAAAGCGGTGATCGCTATACTGCTCAAACTTTTTGTTGAAGCTGAATGATGCATAGAGAACGACAAACTAGCCGGTGACCTTGTAACTTTATGTTTCTAGGGTTTTTACGATATGAAACTCTACGTTCGTTTGAAGTTAGGAATTTTTGTATACAATTTTGATCTAGAGTTGATATATATATATATATATTTTTTTTTTTTTTGCAAACTGATCTAGAGCTAACATTAGTGATGAGAGCGGATTTTTTTTTCCTTTTTTCTGAAAGTTTAGTGATCAAATAGTTGAACAAATAGTAAGATAAGTCCAATATTATTTGTTCTTATCTTAATACTTGATAAGACATGATGACATCAAGACACATTGCCATGTCTAATAATTTGTTCAGCCAAACAAGTTCGTCACTCGACGGATTTGTTAAACATTCAAAATCTTTTCCTTTAAGCGAAAAACAAAAAAATTTGACAAACCATTTGAAAAAAAAAAAAAAGAAAAAGAAAAAAAGAAGGCTAAAAAAATCCACAAACCAAAAGGGCGAGAAGAATTGCTATAAATATCGGCGCCGTAAAATCTCGGAGTTTTCAGTCTCCACTCTGCAGTCAGTTCACTCTTGCCTCTCTCTACAAAATTCTAGAGAGAGAAAGCAGCTAAGATCTCTCTCTCTCACACACACACTTCTGAGTTTCTCGCACTCCGAAAGAAGGAGACAAAGAAAATGAATAATGGATGACAAAACAAAGTAAAAGGGGAAAAAAGAAAAAGGCAAAGTGGAGAAAAAGGAAAAGGACAGACACAGCAATCAAAAGCAGTTGGTTTTCAGTTGGTTAATTAATGGTCGAAAATAAGTCTAATCCGAGGGCGACTTCGTTATTTTTCTAGCTCCGTTGACGCTGTCCGGTGGTGATGAGGTGATTGGAATAGCTCTCGCCGGCGGTTCTTTGCCCGCCGGATAATATTTGGATAGAGAAATGCGAAATAATTGCTGCAGATTTTTTTTGAGTATAGGCATGAAAGTTTGAAACCCTAGTAGATTCAGTAAAAAGGTGGATTATTTATTTGTGAAATAATTATAGAAAGAATCGAAGTTTGTAAATGAAAGCTCTAAAACGAAGTCAAACTTCGTCATCGTCAAAATCTGGTTCGCCTTCATCATCTTCAAATACGTCGTCGTCTTCACCGTCTTCTTCGTGGATTTATTTGAGATCGGTTTTATTTGTAGTAGCTTCTTCATCACCGGCTTCTTGTTCATCTTCTTCAACCGATCGGTGAGTTTTCTTTCTTTGAAGTTACTTTTGTTGTTCTTATTTCAATTTAATACTTGAGCAAATTGTTGAACTGTTCCAGTGTAGATCTTGATCTGCTACAACTTGTGAATCACTCCGGCAGCTTGATCCATTACATTGGTGCAGCTCAGATTCAGTAAATTCATGAATATGGAGTTTAAAATCTGGGGAAAAAATGGAATCTTTATAGAGAGTTGGTGATGATATAATTAATAGTGCCTTTTTTTTATAATATTAATAGTGCGTTTTAACTCCAGTCGATGTAGTTTTTTTAGTGTTATGAATTTTTTCCCCTCCTATCGATTTTAAATTGAGCAAAAGGCTGAAAAAATAATCAGCAGTCTAGTCTAGCACTAAAATCTTATTGCAAGCAAACTAATAACTCGGGTCTTCGATGGATTCATATATGGTATTTGAAATAATGTATGCAGAATTTTTGAATTGTTTAATCTGCTGAATATTTCTAATTTTCATATCAAGAACATACAATTGGTGAAATCTCATGAAAGGAGAATGTCAATTTTGGTTTTTCCTGCTGGTCTAGGACAAAAGATGAGGCTGTTCAATTTTGATGTGAAAAGAGTAATGTATGTGCTGATGCGTTGCTTATTTGAGGATTAAATTTGTAAAATCTTAGATTCTCACATTTGCACCAGCAATGAAATAAGAGAATTTTTATCTGTAAAATTCCCAGAAATGACTGCATGTTGTAAGTTGACTTTCTCTTTGCAAGACTAAGCTTTTTCCAGTATTCTCAAGTTTTCTGGAAAAAGGTGGATGGTTAAGTTCTATTCTAAGTCAGGATGTGTAGTTGAAAGACAGGGATGGCTACACGACGTGGAAAAGTCGAAGTCATTTTTTAACTGCCTACGTTACTTCTCTTGGAAACATACGTGAGATTTTTAGGTATTCAAGCTTTTTATCCTTCCGTACCATGCTTAATAATATCGTAAGCTGCTTATCAAAGAAGGTTTTATTTGGCTACGAGGACATCCTTAATTTTGGCACATCGTTCGCAACTTGCTGCTTCTTGTGCTTTTGGTTAATATCTCGAGGACCTTAAGGCATTGAAATAGTTCAATGTCATTCTTCTTTTTTGTTGTGTTTTGTTTTCAAAAGAATATTTTGCATAAGAAAACAAGGTTATTTCTGTTTGAAGATAGCAGAGCATCCCGACCTTTAGCCGCCTACATAAGCTTGTCATATGAATTCATCAAAGGAAAATTTTGATGAATTTGTACTAGAAAATGATGAGATTGGCAACTTACATTATTCATTGCTTTATAAAATCCTAAGTTTCTAGTAAAAATCTGTATATTTCCATTTCCAGGGGTCATCTCAAATCACCATGGTCGCGCAGAAAAAGAAAACGTGTACTTTCACCTCGTCGATGGAGAAATTTGTTTACACCTGATGGGAAGCTTCATGATGGTGGAGCGAAATTTCTGAAGAAAGTTCGCAGTGGAGTGAGTCGCCTTGCATTTGACTTACACCTTTTCACCATCAAAAAGAATGGAGAAACTTGAAAAGTTTTGCTTTTCCATCTAGTTATTTTATGAGATGATACACTTGGCAAGCCTTTGGAATATTATTTCTTAAAACTCTTTATGTAGGGTGTTGATCCAAGCATCAAGGCAGAGGTTTGGCCATTTCTTCTTGGAGTGTAAGTCTGTTCACTTTTTTGAATGATGACAACATGTCATAGCTGAGATTAATATGTGACCTGATTTATTTTACAAATGTCCTTAGCGGGCTAATTCTCCGTATTTTTGTACATAATGGGGAAATTTGTTTAATAACTATCATCATCTCGAAGCATCGGTACTGCTGTTTTTTGTAAATTCCTTAACTTTGACCATGGCTTTCATTCTTGGCGTTTTGATTTGGTGTTTGTGTGTGTAAGGCAACATATATGGACACCTTAACATCTTTTCCACATAAAAAACTAGAGAAAAAGAAAAAAGCAAGGGGAAGAAATGTCCCTACATCCTGATCAAGCAATTTCCTAAATCAACATTTCTGAACAACTTTGAGCTTGACTCTTTATATGTATATATATCTTCCTGCAGCTATGACCTAAGCAGTTCCAAAGAAGAAAGAGATGTTATAAGGTCTGAGAAAAGGTGGTTGATTACAACTCTTCTTCCCGCTCATCGCATTTTCTAATTTATGCATCTTTATTTTTCCATATGTGGCAGATAAATGGATGTCTTGGGCTAATTATACTTTGCATTCGCTTTTTTGTTGTAATTCAATTGATGGACGCAGAAAGGAATATGAGAAACTACGAAGAAAGTGTTGTCGTCTTCTTAAACAGAACAATGAAGTCTTTAATTTAAATGAAAATGGTGGAACAAGCAATGGGCACAGTGGAATTCTCACTGAAGGCATTGGTTCCCCCAACTCTGATGAAGTTGTCAGCGCGAGAGAATCTCTTTCTAGTGAGGAAAAGTTTCCATATGATGAGGACTCTGATCCTCCCACTAGCACAATAATGGATGGGTGTGCTGGTTCTAGAAGAATCACAGATCCAAATGCCATCCCATTCTCTGACTCATCCTACTCTGACTCCTCTGAAGAACCCGATACAAGTCAACCATTCAACTTTGCAGAAAACAAGGGGGAGAACGACGGTGAGATGCCCTTGATGGAGGATTCTTCTCCTTCACAGATAGAGGTCCAGTCAGAACCTCGTAGTGCAGAAGATTTTTCCACCTGGCAGAGAATCATCCACCTTGATGCTGTCCGTGCTAGTGGAGAATGGATAGCATATTCCTCAGTGCAGGCTACAGTGTCGGAAAGCAAAGCACGCCTTTCTGCTGAGGCTGTTGGATTGAAGGATTATGATCATCTAGAGCCCTGTAGGATCTTTCATGCTGCCCGTCTAGTTGCAATTCTTGAAGCATATGCACTTTATGACCCCGAAATTGGATATTGCCAGGGAATGAGTGATTTAGTCTCCCCCATAATCACCATTATGACGGAGGACCATGAAGCTTTCTGGTGTTTCGTAGGTTTCATGAAGAAGGCACGCCATAATTTCAGACTCGATGAAGAGGGAATCAGAAGGCAGCTGAACATTGTCTCTAAAATTATCAAATTCAAGGATTCACATCTTTTCAGACACTTGGAGAAACTACAGGCTGAGGATTGCTTTTTTGTGTACAGAATGGTGGTGGTACTCTTCAGACGAGAACTGACTTTTGAGCAAACTCTATGTCTTTGGGAGGTAATGTGGGCAGATCAGGCTGCAATTCGGGCTGGAATTGGGAAATCGGCATGGAGCAGAATAAGGCAACGAGCCCCACCAACAGACGACCTCTTGCTTTATGCAATTGCAGCATCTGTGTTGCAGAGGAGGAAACAAATCATCGAGAAGTACAATAGCATGGACGAGATTTTGAGGGAGTGCCATGCAATGGCTGGGCATCTTGATGTATGGAAGCTTCTGGATGATGCACACAACTTGGTGGTGACCCTCCATGACAAGATCGAGACTCCTTTATGACAGTTCGGTACTCTCTTCGCTTATACTCTCTCATTATCCAAGTATATAGCTTCAGAAGAGCATTCAACAAAGTCTCCTCAGATTTCGAACAGGGAACACTTTAAGAAGGCTGCTTTACTTGGTTGAGTTTGATAGAGGGGATCCTAACTTATCTAAAATATCATTGCGTCTGGAAAGTGATACCCCTCTTGTTTTATTTTATTATTTTTTTTAAGGTTCAACGCGGTGGATGTTGAGCTGTGAGCTAAAACTGTCGGTGCTGCATACCAATCAATTGACTAAAATGCCATATCTGTATGCTTAGAGGATTTGTTCCTAGGTTGTCCTAACTGTTGTTCAAATAATGAAACAAACGTATGTTCTTTGAAGATGCGTCTCCTGAAGCGGAAAATCCTAGGTTTAATTGCATTTGGATTGAAGAACTTGGGTTTTTGGTGGAATTATACTTTGACGAATTTCAAATTCATTGATTAATGTTAAATGCTTGTTCCATATCGACTTCTTAGTGGGGATGGTAAGGACAATGAAAGGCTGATATCTTGTGTCTTAACAGCAATGACAGATTGACAATCCACATAAAATTTTCAGCAAGAATCTCAATCTCAATCCGGTCAATAGACAAGTATAACACAGAACGGATCTGTGGAATATAAATAAGATTATTATTATTATTATTATTATTATTATTATTATTACGACAGAGGTACAAACATTTTTGTTTCGACGGCACATTTGAATTCATTCTATTGGCAACAACTGAAGTACAACAATAACTCACTAATATTCAGGACGGAAGTCAGGACAACAAAGAAACAGAGGTTCAATTCCAGTTTTTGACAACATAAATCAAGGAAACAAAAAGTTGGGAGATTTCTTTGCAAATCAATTCTCCTTGGTGTAGCTTCGAACAACAAAGGCCAACGTCAAGATCAACAGGGGGACAAAAAACTGCAAAATCTTGACTGCAAAATCAGAACCCTTGTTTGCGTTCAGTGCATGTGGTGGTGGAATGTAAGTGCGTTTCCTAGGAACTGTCGCCATGTCAATTTCTCCAATGCAATACTTGTTCATCATCTGTTTAGCATCATCACTGTGGCCAATATCTTCAAAGTCCGCCGTTGCATCTTTTCCTGCATCAGGATGAATACATAATGTGATTTTGCACATTTAGAAAGAAAAGTTTTTAGCTTTATTTGCTCGAAGTTAGTGGCTAAAAAGTACAATTCCAAAATTTCCACTGATATGAGGGAATGGTACTCTGTTATTTTGACAACTAATTTCCGATCAGACTCGTAATCTGCTCTTTGTCGGTCAAACTATGTAAGGTCAAAAACCAACTCGAAAACAAAATTTTATATTCAATATACAACACCAAAATTTTGCGTTTTAACCCCAAATCCCAGCTTACGCAAATTATCCCTGAAAAATATGTAGAAAGGTAAAATGAGGTTACTGTAGTCTTACCACTAGATGATAGCAAAACTTCATCACCTCCAGGATGTTCCTCCATGAATTGGGATACATCATAGACCTGATGAAAGGATTTTGGAGCATTAATACCAACTCTATACTGGGAATTTTTAACAGTCTAGCAGTCAACGGAACCAAAAAATACAAAAGAATATCAGAAGAAATGCAAGAGCATGTTTAGAAATGCATTAGAGAATTTCCTTTTAACTAACCTAAAATTATACAGTCATGCTATAGCAAAAATATTGAAGAAGTTACAAGCGGGGAGAGAGGCGGATGGAATCTTCTATTATACAGTACAACGTTGATGCTTTGGCAACCAATACGGTATCCCATGCAATCACGAATTACCTACCTACTCCAAGCTAGCAACTACGTAGCCTATATACTTGAAATTATATCATATATTAGTTCAAACAGCCCGAAAATACAAACAAAAATCACTAAATGCATATTGATGGCATATATTTATTAGGCTGGAAATAAAGAGATATTATATCAATTGTCTTTACAATTTTCACCCAGGCTTTACAGAACTATTTATCTTCAAATAATGAAGGTCAGCCCTGTAATCAGTAAAAATACGATCTTGTTAGATGAATATTTCCTTTATTTCAAAAATATATAAATAAAATTAGAGGGCGTGTATCATCTTTATAGTTCTCATTTTTTCATTTCGTCATTGCATCATAAAGCAGGGGAAAAAATCATTTTCCTGTAAATGAAATATCGGGAAAAAATAGAGAGATCGAGTGACCAGTGAGAGGCAAATATCAATGCAGTTATATTACATTTTATTAAATTTCACACAGATACTGAATTCAACTACATCCTTTATATTCTTTCTTGTATATGAGTCATGAGGTAACTTTTCTCTCTCAAATAAAATATTAAGCAAGGACTCAAAAATTTATCCTTTTCGTTTTGACGTCTGCGTCATAACTTAACATTGAGTTCAATTACGGTTGATAAAATGAAAACTGATGAAATATGCATCATGTTGATAGCTCTATGATTGAGAGATCAGGTGGACGATTGAGAGATCAGGTGCAAACAGCAGCACTTCAAATATCAGTACATATATGATGAGCACTGTCCACAGACCAATAATTATGCGATGTATTATAATTTAACACTAGCCCCCCGAGTAATCTTAATTACCATATCAAAACGCTCAAACAACTACTAAGTCCCGAAGAGGAACATCAGACACCTACCAAAATTCAAGAAGCAATATTTCACACTGAAAAGTGGAAATTTTCAGTTGTCCACCGCCTTCATTGCAATACCATACAAGTCATGGGTAGTTTTACAGCCCATTCACCGGTGTTTTTAAAGACGAAACAGGCTGAGCATACTAACAGAGTAACCCAATTTTATCTCCCCATCTCTTTCCCTGGCTTGTTTAAGAATCTTAATCTTGAAATCCCACTTCTAGTTTGAGGTTTAGACGAGTCAAATTCCTCATTTGAGTCTTTTGAATCAAATGGGAGTTCGGATCTACCTATTTTTCTAAGGAAACAAGCGCGGCAGTTTAAAAAAATCAAGAACCACTTGTGGTTAACCGCTTGATTTTACAACTGCAGGCTCGTCAATAAGAAGTACCGCGTTATTTCCTTGGAAAATTGCCGGATCTGCTCTTTCAAATTTGCTTCCCCAATAGGCCAATACCTTCACACCTCACTAGAAAAATTTTGACCCTTTACCCCCAACTTTGAGAGGTTTCAAGTCAACGCTAATTCAACCAGTTATACATTGATCACAGCCTTCTTCAGATAACCAGTTGAAAGCATCTTCCAGTATCAAGTCCATATGGACCATATCGCTAAAGCAATCACCGATATAAAAGTCAAACTAAAGGATAACGAAACTGGGGCAAAACTAGTCTAGCACAAAACACAAAAAAGAATTAGAATTAAAAAAAAAAAAAGGACCTTTCCGTCAATCACAAGCCAGCAATCCTTGATAGCCCTGTGCTTCTCGACCTCCTCAAACTTGAACAATTTCGCCATTTTCCCTCGCAAGCTATTCACCGAACACAGATTCACTTGAATAAGTTCAAGGCTCTATACCATACTACACTAGACTGTAGAATTACATACAACATCAGTAGACACAGCTAAAACAAATCGAACCGTAATCAAAATCCCACCTTAAAAGAAATCAAAAGTTTTTCTTCCTCGAAACGCCTGAAAGAGAGCGCAATCACCGCTTAGAGACAGAGAGCGGATATGTGAGATTTATGTGTGTATTTAAATGCCCAGATCCTTGGTGCATTGACATTTTAGCCCTCAAACTTTGAAACAAAATTTGTTGTGTTATAGCATTTTGGTTGCAAATTTGTCAAAGAGATTGAGTTCCTAGGTTAAATGTATGGAAACTGGAATAATAATTAAAAAAAAAAGATTGTATGCGATGTTATGTTAGAATTTTTCTCTCTTTATCGATAATGTTTTACTCTTTATTTTTTTTAAAAAAAATGCAATTTAAAGGTCATTTTAGTGAGAACAACTTAAACCCAAATCAAATCATCTTTTAGAACACAGTATACACAACAAAATTATTATGTGAATGGAAAAAACCACACGTCCTATATTTCTACGTGTCTCATATTTATTGCGATATACCAACTGATTGACACATAATGTGCCAATATGATAGTTTACAGTTGAGCTTCCATTGGTCGCATTCTCCTTTGGAGGGGTTCCGTTTGTGGAATCCAATAACCTATGTGGGTGCATGCAATGCAGCTACATGACATTTAATTTCACTTAACATGTATCCATATATAAGTCATTGAGCATGGTTATGATATACGAGGTGGGTTTTTAAAAAAATTTTGCTAAGATTTGACGATTTTAGGGCATGCATATGCCTACAACTACAGTAGGGAGAATAAAAAGGTGAAATTGCACCATTTGAAGAAAGGATGTGACGTTAAAACTATCATCATATAATAAAATAAATAATAAAACAAAACCTAATGACTACAATTTGATTAATGCTTCTTTATGTAAATCTACTAAAAACAATTGTTTCGTTAGATCCAATCTCATCAAATCAAGGCAGTAAACATGTATTAAAGTTAATATAATTTTAATTTGTTTCCTTTTTTTTTTTCCTTTCTTCTTCTTCTATTTTTTTTTTTTTAATACAAAAAGGATATAAGGATAGGGGAGAGAAATTTGAGGAGAAGTAGGTATGGTTCAAATCGGGATTTTCTATCAAAATGCGAACATCTAACCATTACAGCGCAATTCGAATTATATAATTTCAATTTGTTTTAAATATAAGTTTTTATCACAATTTTTTTTCCTTTTTACCCTTTTATATGTATGTTTTTAGGAAATAATTAGCACGAAACAAATGCTTTCCACGTGATTTTCATATCGATATTGTTCATTATTTTTTTCAAACAATTAATAGTCATAATTTAAATACATTTTTTCTTTGAAATACAATTACAATCTACATCATGGCAGTACAAGTACATATAGATATATATTCTATTGAACCACAATGCACAGAAATTAATAATACAAACGAAATCAAACTCCTATACAAGAGACCATAGTTATCAAAACTGGACCGGACTAGTCAGTCGGACCGGAAAACCGGTGACCTGGCCAAGTGTCCAGTCCAGTTAACAATTGTTTTATAATATGTAATCGAACTGAAATTGACCCGGTTAACCCGTCAGGTTTCGCAAAGGACCGGTAACTCAAAAACTGAATAACCGCCCAAGTTGTTATACATCAAGGAAATTTAGAACTCGACGTCTTTTAAACTATATTTTTCACCTAATAGCCACTCCCCCTTTTCATTGTCATTCTCTCATTGCAGTCCCACCATCCAACAATCACATTTCACAAGCCTACCAATTGGGGGAAAAAAATCACAAGCGAAAAATTCCAATTCAAGGTCCATTTCTTATCTTCTTCATATTGCCACATCGTTGTCTCAACTTTAAGGTATTGTTTTTAACTCTTAGTTGGTATTGTTTTTAATTCATATTGCCACATCGTTGTTTTAAGCATTTATGAAGTCTTGTTTTTGGTTGGTGTTGAGATCGCATGACAATGTTTTTATCAGTAAAAAGTATTTATTGGTTTCGTTTTCACTTGTGTTATGATATTTGATTACAAAATTATAGTAGAATTGACACTAGTGGCAATTATTCATTCTATATTTGTCAAAAATAATTCAACGAGCTGATCAAAAATTACCTGTCAGTTTGACCACCGAATCACCAGTTGAACCAGTGAACTAATAACCCAGGTCCTAGGCCTGTTCAATGTCCGAGCCAGGTCTGATAACTATGCAAGAGACTACAAACTATATATAAAACATAAACAAATCCCCACGTGGGGGGAATCAAATATGGGACCTCAACGTCCCAGGACCTCTACATTTATTGACTTAGAATATTGATGTTTAATAATCTCTAATATGTTTTTAGTTAATAACATTATACTCTAATTTATTTTTAACGTCCTTTACACAGGTCTTATTGACTACAAATGTAATAATGTTTTAGAATTTAAATCATTCAACTTCATTACCAGTTGTTAATTGTTTCAAAATGAATAATAAAAATAGGGACAAAAATTAATAGAAATCGGTTGCTTCAAATTTAAGAATGGGAGATAAATTTTTGAATATCATAATTTTCCTTTTCCCTTGAGTCTTAACATTAAATCTCTCACTATTCACATTGTATTACAGTGGTTGGATGCTTATGTTTTTGCTCATGAGACTTAGGTTCAAACCACAATTACCTCCCTATCTCTCCCTTGAATGAAGGGGGGAAAAAAGAAAAGAAAACCCTCAATCTTCTTTTTGTCATTGGTTAATATTCTACATATACTTCGGCATATATTCGATTAGTATTAAAACATAACTTTGAAAAGATCATTAGGAAATATACTATTTTCTTTTCTCAAGAATAACTTCAGAAGAAGTAATAATCAATTAATCATTCATGAAAATGAAGGGTTATGTAAAAGAAGGATTCGTACAAAAGTCTCAAATGAAAGCATTAACCTTTGAAATAGTTAATAGGATTAGAGATATTTGAAATTAATACTTCGCGGCCAAATTCGGAAATTTAAAGATTAATATGTAACATAAATAGACATATTTCAATATTTATATTAAAAATTAAAGAAACCCAAAAAAAAAAAAAAAACCCAGATGGTTGAAATATGATGTCTTATTAAACTAATATACACTCTCTCCACCTTTTTACTCGGTGATTGAGGTCGTATTTATTTTGTTTACTAACTTCTTTTTTCATATATAAGATCACTTATCTCGACAGCTTTCAAATAAATGTATTATTGATTTAAATATATAACATATGCTACTCGTTTTCTAAACCTAGTGTGCTACGCATACTTATTAATCATATAATTGTATAGGTATGTGGTTCGAACAAATATTACAGTAGTTAAACTCTCACATTTCAAGTAAAATGTCTCGAGATCAAACAACACCCACCCTTCCCATATATCGCCTTTGTTTATAAAAAAAATGTATAAATATAATAGGGGGGTTTGTGGTTTCATAGTGTCCCCAGTAGTAAGTTAAAAAAAGAACGGTGGGCTACCATTTAGGACTATGCCATGGGCTGCCGCTGCCCACAGAAAAACCAGTCCGCGCCAGTGGGCGCCCACTTTGGTGGGCAATATTCCATATGGAAGAAATTCTGAAAATCAATTTTGGATATCTGATTTATTTAATAAATTATTTTCCACTCATTGAACAAATTTTAGTTTTAGCAGGAAAAAAGTTTAATCGAGTCAATAAAAAGTATCATAATTTGGAAACTTTGGAGTCAAATAATAAAGCTGAAAACAAGAAAAGTAATGGTTGTCGTGTTATACGATGTGTGTTTAGTTAACCAAGAACATGGTCACATTTTATTATTATCTTGACTTCGTTTGACATTTGATTACTCTTAACTTTAACAAATAAAGATGTGTCATTTGAGAAGAATTGTATATCTTAATGTTGAACTAGTTAAACTACTCATGCATTGTACTAGTAGAAAAACATAATAAAATATATCATTGTATAGTTACATAAATCTACGACAATTGCACCTCTACAGAGAATATAAAAATATAAGTATACATTAATTGAATCAATAAAAACAATGAACTTAGTAATCATGAAGTTCAAGATTATTGAGAAAACAATCTATATTATTATATATAATCTCTCGTACATATGCAATAATAGGAAAAATCTATTACCATCATTCAATAGATCAAAAATATAAGTGCAAAGATAAATGTATAATATTATCAAATTTAAATTTGTCATCTCCATAATTAAAGTTAGCCATAAATTATGAAAGATTCGAGCTTAAATAATAGATCATGAAAAACAAAATATGAGTCGAACAACATATTATAAAATATTAAAAATATTTGTTGTAAACATTTTTACGTATAGTTTTTGGAAAAATAAAATGTGATGAGAATTCAAATAGAAAAATGTGTTATAATTTATATTTAATTTATCAAGTCATTCCCAACCCAAAATATCGTATTTTACACCATATTTAAATTTTCATTTATCATACAGTTCAATGAAACTGAGATCAGACATGCAGGTGTTTGCACAAAGAAGCGACATTTCTTTCACAATAAGAAAATAAATCTTTAAATTTAATTAATCTAAAAATTGTGGGGCAAAAAATGCAATGGGATGTACCTTACGTTTTAATGAATTTGTCCTACCAACTCCATCTCATACGTGCCCCGTACCCGTTTAAAAGGGGTACGGGAAATAGTGGTTTGGGTCGAATAAGTAAAAATATCTATTACCTACTCCATTTTTAAAAATCTTAATAAAATGAAAAAAAATTTAAAAAAATGTAAAATAAATTTAAAAAATCAAATAACATTAATGTCATCAACACACAGTGGATATGGTGAATGAACGAATTAAGAGGAATTATATTTTGTTTTAAAATTAGCCTTTTAGATTTGATATTTTAGCTTTTACTCCAATTTTAAAGTACAAAACTTATAAAAATTTATTAAGAAAAAAGCCTAACAAACAAAAAATAGGCAAAGTTGTTAAGGTATGAGTGTTAAACTCAATTCTCACATGTATAAGAATTTATTAGTGAAAAAGCCTAGCAAACAGAAAATGAGTAAGATGGTTAGGACTTGGGTGCTAAACTCAATTGTCACATGTTCAAATTTATTTTCTAAGTTCATTAAAGCTTTTGTTTGAGGGGAAAAAGAAAAAAGAAAAATTATCGGGGCAACGGGGAGCGTAGGGTGGGATGGCATGGTAAGAGTTCAATCAAATCATCTAAATAAAGAAAATTAGTGTTGGAAAAAGCAAAAATAAATAAATAAAAAAATTACGTTAAAATTTACCAAATAAAAAAGTGAGAAAATCGCGATACAAAAAATACCGAAACTTAGTTCTTTTAATTAATTTATTATATATATCTATATATATACACGGATATCAATGTTATGCAAACAATGTAAAATTGCCCAGAATAGAACAATACTTAATATAGTTTATTGTTTATTCAGATGAAGAAAATATATTTGACGCAAATTTACATTTTTAGTTAGGCATTATGGGGTGTAACATAAATGCACAAGAAATATACCATTTTCGCTTTAGGGTTGTTTTTTACATGCGTGATGTTTTGGGGACAATGGGACATAAGTGTCCCTAATGAAAAAACTGACTACGTTATTAATTGTCATTTGTGAAAAGTTAGGGATTTTGAGGAGAAATTTACACCTTGTGATAAATGAAGTGTCATAATTTTTTATTCAACATAATATCAATTAAATCATTTAAAGAACTACTTGATTGTTCTTGACGGTCTGGATCGCCAGGCCAATACGCATATATATATATATATTTTTTGAAGTATAATTACAATTCACATCATAGTAGTACAAGTACATATAGATATATATATTTTTGAAATACAGCGCATAGAAAGCAATAAATAAGACAAATCTCTAAATATGAGACTACAAGAAAACAAACTCCTATATATAAGACTATAGACTACATATAAAATGTAAACAAACCCCCAACACGGAGGAAATCGAACTTGAGACCTCTACATCCCAGGCTCAACCTTAACCCTCAAACCAAATAGGCTAAGGCCATTTATTTATTTATTATGCTTTGTTGTTTTTGTTTTTGCAAACGCTAGGCCAATATATTGTATTATCAAGCACTTGACCATACTATATTCTATAACCTCTTAGAGCATCTTTAATGTGAGAATGAATTGTAGGAGTGATGTGGAGAAGAGAGATAGAGAGAAGATAATTATTTTAACTAAATATGAATAGAATGAGGTGTTGAGAAAAAAAGGGAAAAATGAAAAAAAAAAGGAGAGAGATGAAGATAAATTTAAAAATAATGATAAAATAGTAGTAGAGAAGGTAAAAGTTAGGGTGCATTTGTGGACCTTACATGAGACTTGAAGAGGAAAAGTGAGAAAAACTGTGTAAATAAGAGAAAATTGATTAAAAGAAATACGGATCCACGATTTTTTTTTTTTTTGTGTCTCCCTCTCTCCTCACTCTAAAAAATGGACCTAATGCTTTTTATGGGAGGGGGATAGTGGCTGCTGTAATTTTATATATTTTTATTTTCTTTTAATTAATTTTCTCTCATTTACACTATTTTTCCTCATTTTTCTTCCATCGAGTCCCTATAAGGTCCACAAATGCGCTCTCACATTCACCTTCTCCACTACTATTTTATTATTATTTTTTAATTTATCTCCATCTCTCACATCTTTTTTATTTTTTCCTCTTTTTCCCTACACCTCATTTTATTCATATTTACTTAAAATAATTATCTTCTTTATATCTCTTTTCTCCACATCACTCCCACAATTTACTCATCGATTGAAGACGCTTAATTCACCGCTTCCATTTAAAGCCAAGATATTTTATCTATTTAAGTTTTGTCTCCACAATTAGGGCTACAGACTACCTCAACACCTTATGGTTAAGAGTATTCACATAGACAATGTTAAAATTAGTTATCCAAATAAGTAAAAAAATAGAGTTTTTAGTGTTTGTTAAATGACAGATAAACAAGTTAAATTTAATTATTAATTTGTGTCACATTAGTAACTCTAACCAAAAAGGATTAAATTAAACTATCAATTCAATAGTCATCGAGTGAGCTAATGCAAATTTAATTAAAAAGAAATAGCATCACATAAGTGTATCCACATTGGTAGTATTAAACTAGGTTATTAGTGGAGTTGTTAATTAACAATTCAAATAAATAGTTACATTGGTAGTGTTAAAGAAGTTATTAAATGAATCTTTTTTTGTTAGTTGTAAACTTTGTTGTTAACTTTAACAATAATTTTAACATCATGTTAGAACATCAATATTAGTAGTGCTAAAATTAACATCCACATAGGCAAAACATAGAGTTTTTAATGATTGTTGAATGACACCTAAGCAAGTTAAATTTAACTATTAGTTTGTACCGTATTAGTGATTCTAATTAAGAGTATTAAATTTAATAATTAATTCAATAATTAAATGTTGGGCCAATCACAATTTAATTAAAATATAAAAAGAAGAAATAATACCACATGAAATTTTAAGTTTATTGTTAATTTTAATAATAAAACTAATAACTTGTTAAATTAAATGATTTTAACAACTACTTCAACACTATTAATGTGATTTATTTTTTGAGTTGTTAGTTAACTCCACTAACAACTTACTTTAGCACTAATAACGTGTATGCTCTTAGAAATTAATATTTTTGAAAAATTCTTTTTTTAATTTATTTAATAAATTTTGACCAATGACTTTTGACAAGAATATGACCACTTAGACTTGAGTGAAATTTATTGATTTTGTTTAACACATCTGTGACACTTCAATAATTGTTAAATTTGCCTTTTATTTGTGGCATTTAACTTCTTAAAATACATTTGTTTAGTTACGTGGATAGTTAAATTTAACAATATCAATGTGAATGCTTTAAGGTTTTAAGTTTATTATTAACTTTAACAATAAAATTAGTAACTTGTTAAAATAATTCTTTTAACAATTACTTTAACCCCACTAATGTAGAAGTCTACTAACAACATACTTCAGTAACACTACTAATATAGATGCTCTTATAGATGTGTAAATGGTTTCATCGTGAACTCATTAATGAATTCGCCTTGAAACCAGTGCATTTCATGAACTTAAAGCATCTTCAATATACACACTTAAGGCGGAATGTCTTAGGTGTATATGTATGAAAGAATGTTGACATTACATTCAAAAAATTATCCAATGCAACAATGACAATATTGTATATATGTCAAATTATTATTACGGATTTTGAAAAAAAAAAATTTTTTTGATTGTATAAATTAATGATTGACATTATCACACAAAATAAGCATTTCATGTACTAAATAAGTAATTTTTTGCCTATTGTCAATTTATTCTATGAATATGACTATGCATTAAAAATGTTCTTATAGCTAGCATGTTTGGTTGTAAAGTTCAACCGTCTAATCAGATCATAATTAACCTCGCTCTCTATAATTTATTTTTCACTATAAAACAATTTCAACAATTTAAATTTATATTAATTACATATTTGCACATTTTCACATTTACCTATGACATCTCCCTACTTGTCTATCATAATTTTTTTTTTTTTTAACGGCCTATAATAAATTTCAAACAATAATATCTTCTCATCCAATAAGGCCAAAAAACTAGCTACAAAGAACATTAATTTGGCCGCATACCTGTTGACGCGTTTACATATTCTCCGTCATTTTTCTTCCTTTTATTTCTCTGATCATTTTTTTTTTTGGTCTTCCTTTGCCCTTTGCAACTGTGTGAATATTCTGAGGGAAAATGACATCTTTTTAGATAAACATGAAACAGAATTGGGGAAAAGAATTTGTGCATTCTATGACACATTCATTCAGTTGATTGCTTTTCAGATTCTTGTCACTTTCAGTGGATTTGCAATTTTGACAAAATGTGGATAAATTCACTTCCAAATTCATTTAATTTAAAAATTATATAATCTTTTAATTCTCTTTCTACCCTCACAAAAACAGAGGTTTTTTTTTTTTTTTTTAAATTCTCTCCCTCTCTAATGGACTTGACAAAAACAGAGTTGGTATTACATAATGCTTAAATTTCCAGACATGGTTGGATTGACAGTCCAGGTTTTAGCTTATAAGTAAAGGAGAAAAACGCATAATATATTCAAGCAAGCCAAACGAGTGCTTATACGGTTCAGTATGATATCAAAGGAGACGAAAATCAAAGCACCTGTAGGAATAAATAATTCTATTAATTTGCAAAATGTTGCAGTATGCATTTCATAGCAGTTATTTTCTGGCTTGAGCTCGATTTATAGTAATTGAACCTATTCAAAAATGCATCTTGAAAGTTGCACCATATATTAACATAGTACAACTGTCTATTCCTATCTAGTTCTGAGTGCCAAATATGTAATTCAAGTTTCATGAACTTGTTGCTGGCGAAAAGTTCATGCACATTGGAGGATTGATCTTGGCCAAAGCAAGTATAGATGAAGGGAGAATCCACAACCCATCTCCACAAATCAAGCCGGACGCTACTGCAGGAACCATTAAACTTGCCTTCCGGCTGTTGAGCTTGTGCCAAACAAATACAATCAAACTCCCCATGCACATATCGATTGCAAAGTAAGCTCCAACCAGGAAAGGCACCGCCATTGCCATTGGAAGAGGAACCCATTTCCCCAACTTCTTTGGCAATGTATCTCTCAACAAATTTGCCAATATAGCAAACCCGAAAAACCCATAAGACAGCTGCAAACAGTGGTGAGGCAGGGCAGAGAATCCCTCGACACCAAGAATTGCCATGTTTCTGTATATGATTGCATAAGGAGCTTTGTAATCCCCATCCGGGTTGCCCACATCAAATGCCTTGTCAAAGAGGAAGAATGTGAGAGGAGCCACTATACACCCAATGGCAGTCCCGATGGCTTGACTAACAAGCATTGAACGAGGTGAGGTCAAGGTGAGATGGCCTGTCTTGAAATCATGCATCAAATCAGATGATATGGAAACAATTGATTTTATGAGACCACATCCAATGAGTCCAGCAACTACGCCATTATCTCTTCCGGTTAAGGCAGCAAGCACAAAGAGAGCCACTTTCCCATAGTTATATGCCATGTTCATGTCTGTTAGGCCAGCACCATATGCATTACAGAAGCTAAGAGACGGTGCAAGAATGTAAGCCGCCAGAACATAGTACCATTTCAGCTGAGGGAACATGATTGGAATGACAATTATCGAAATTACAGAGAATACTGCATAGCCAACACATGCTACCCACATTGGGATGCTCTCTCTCATGAATATTTCATTTCTTTGTAAATCATCAAGTGACTGATTCTGGCTATCTGATACTGCTGTAAGAAAAATATTTGTTATCATCAGTAAAATTATATGAAATATTTAGTACAATAGACACGGCTTAGCAGTATTAGGAAACAGAAGCAACTGATTTCTTTTCTCAGAAAAGGAATTTGCCCTTTCTGGCTTCAATCACAAGTGGACTAGGCATTTCAAAGCAGTCGGATTATGATGAAGTGGGCATATTTCTTTTAGTGACTTGACATTTTTATGCCCATTACTACTAAATGTGGATGAGAAATGAGTGGCAAAAGAAGCAATGGATGCACAAATTCAAAGTGAAATATCCAGAGACAAAGAATATTGCTTTCCAGATCACCTGCTTTAGAATTGTTCTTCTTCTTTAATACATCATACATACTCCTTGAGGTAAAAAACAATGTCTTAAGAAAGTTGTAAAGTCCATCACCAAGAATAAGGGCTATAGAGATGAAAACCTGCACAAAAAAGATAAAGTTTAGCATGCTTTTAATCTCAAGTTTGACACGAGCAACTCAACTGCTAGTCCAAAAGTTTATCGTTTTAGATGGACCTTGTAACCATTTAGACTCTTCATGCTGCTTTCTGGTATGGACTTCGGAAACCAGTCACCACTTCGATCATCTATTAAGGGCCACATTATTCCCCATGAAAGTACAGCTCCAAGAAGCAGAGACAAGTTCACAAGATGTGAACAAATCATTCCTGCTCCTATATATGTCATGCTGAAATCGAAGTAAAATCTGCAACAAAGTTCAAAGCAATTAATCAATGATAACTTGAGAAAAATTGAAAACCTAAAATTTATTTATATGAATAATGCTAAGTACGTACGATTGCTTCCATGCTTTCAAGCCAAAGGTTGGGAAATTTATGAATCCACACTGCTTTCCACCAGAATAGAACCATTGAAAGAAACTCCAGAGGAAGCTAACAGAGAAAATTTTCAAGAAGCCGTGAACCTGTTTCCTGCAAATCCATGTCAAAAGAGATTAGAAGCCAGTAGAATTTGATCTCTTATTGCTAGATAACAGAAAATTGCATACTTAGCCATCTTGTTTCCTTTAGAGGTGTGGAATCCGTTGATGAGAACAGCAGTTGCAGTCCCACTTGGATAAGCTAATTTGTAGTCTATGATCATAACCTACAAAACAACAAAAATGGATTGATAAACAGACAGTTACGGCATGTTTGGTAATGTGGATTATACATTTTTACATGATAATGGTAAACAAGAAGGATAAGCTAAAATCTTGTTTTACTATTCAGCTTGAGTACAGACCTTTCTGAGAGGAACCAGAGCCAATAATCCCACAAAGCTAACAACGAAAAGGAACCCAATCATCCAATCAAGCCCCGGTTCTTTGTAGCTGCCAGGGGAATTCCCCAGTGTATCAACTCCTGCCTGTTCATATGTCCTCTTGTTCAATCCCAGAAGATAAGAACCAAAGCCACCTGATGCATACATCCAAAATTCAATAAAAATATGAATATTGCTGTTTACTAAAAGGACAAGATTGGTACGCAATGCTCGACAGTTCAATCAACAGGAATTTCAACAGGAATTTGAACTATTTACTATCTATAAGATAACATGCTAAAAAGTCCCTAACCTCCCACAGTAATGCTGTAGCATGCAACAGCACAGGTCTGAATAATTGTATTTTCCTGTCTGGTGAACGGATTTGTCACATAATTGGCCTTTTGAAGAAGTTTTGTCCATGTTCGAATGAATACAAAAGCAAGAAGAGCAGCTGAAACATTGAGATTAGGCACGAGTCCTGTAGTAAGAATCAGCTTCATCACTATAATACTGTAAATTATTCCAATCAACAAACTGGCAACAACTCCTCTGATTGCTATCTGTTTTGTCCATGGAGGAATTCTTTTCAAATCCTCTGGTTCATCAATGGCTTCCTCCCTATCCTCCCTCTCAATTTCCATCGTTTCTAACCTTCCACTATTTCCCATCTCTAGAAACTCTACCTGTTATAATCAGACTACAATAAGCAAGTGCCAGCAAAGTAATTTATTCTGAAAAGAAAATGTGAAGGTTATACTCACCTGTGCCCCTAGAAAATAATCCAAAAACTTCCAAATGTCAAACAGTTGGTGCCCAGTACTGAAATCAATAATCTTCATACACACCCAGAAATAAATTCTCTCAAATCTCTAAAACCCAGAATTCTGCCTGGCAAGATAATCCATGAGCGGCATCGGATTTAAAGCAATGAATGCTCGCCAATCCACATTAAAAACTTAATACACTGTTACAGATACTACAAACTTTGTAGTACAAACCTCAATGTTCACTTTTTTTACTACAAAAAGTTAACCAAAGTCCATATTCATTTGGTGATGTTTGAACACAACATACGGTGGGCAGAAAATCGTTTTTCTTCCGTCACTTCACTTCAAATACCATAAACTCTCTCTCTAAACACAATGACACATTTCTGGTGCAGAATTAAGAAGAGATTCGTTTTGCAGTACAGGATTAGATTAGGAGAACCTTTGCTCTAAAGGTCTCTGTGTTTTATTGCCGTGTAGTGGAAACATGTGCGTTCTACTTGAAGACTTTTTTAATTTTTGTCATGACACGGACAAGTCGTAGAGACTTGTTTGGCCGGGCATCTTAAGTAGTAATGTCTCTCTCCTTGCATATATTTAGATTCCTTTTTTTTTCCAAAGTAATAACTAGTATTACCCTACCCGTTACAAAGATAGTCTGACAATTATTTTTATACAAATTTAAAAAAAATGATATTTAATATAATTGACATATTAAATTTTACCTGTATTTTTCATTTATACTCTTATATCTTATTAATTATTAGAATAATAATTACAAGATATATTAACTAGGAGTAGCTTCCGATCTCGCATGTAACCCATTTGGTGTCTATCCCACGTCCACTCTATTGAATTTCTTATATATCGTGGTAAATTAATATATCGTGATTATTATCAAGATATATAAGGAATTCAACAAGGTGGATACGAGGTTGACGCATCTCATTATCTTTATGGGTATATAAGAGAATGAAAAATTAAAGACATGTTTAATATGACAAGTAACTATCTTTTTAGAACTGACTAAAATAATATATAGAACTGTCTTCATGTCATAAGAAATTAAGGTACTCGAGGAGTTCCCTATTAAGGTATTCCAAGTCAATAAAAAAACTTACATGTCAGACTTGACCCTATTTTTGATGCCCTTGAACCAATGTGTCAGTTAGTGATTACTTTGGAGTACTATATTAAAGTACTCATAAAATATTGGATAATTTTTCATATATCACACGAGATCGGGCTTGAGATTCAACTTTAAGCCTATTCTTTTTTATATTATTTATTTACTATTATGGATGCAAGCACAAATAGTATTACACTATTGCTTTAAATTAAAAGTTTCTCCAACTGAGGGTTAAGTAGGGATAGTAATTTGAACCGACTCGACTGTTAACCCGCGGTGCCCCGAACTGAACAGGACAAAAAATACCGCCTGCGGGTTGGTGGGGCATGATCCACCGCCCCGACACGGGTCGCGGGGAGGGGCAGATCGGAGTCACCCTGCCCCGCCATTTTAGTTTTTTTTTTAAAGAAAAAAAATAATTATAAAACTTTAAATTTTACTAAAAATATTTTTTGAAGAGGTAGTTAATTTCAAGTAGCCTGGAACCCTCAGAATTTACCACTAAATCCAAAAAAAAAAAAAAAGAAAAGTTAAACGGGCCAGTTTGCTTCCCCGAACCTCCCTGGGACCCGCCCCAAACGGGCCGACCCAATATAGTCGGGGCGGCGGGGAGGGGTAAAATCTAATCGGGGCAGGGCTATCCGCCCTGTTGCCATCTCTAGGGCTGAGGTTATCAAGCGGTGTGGAGAAGAGAGATAGAGAGGGGATAATTATTTTAATTGAAGTTAGATGAAATGATTTGTAGGGAAAAAATAGGAGAAAATTGAAAAAGAGGAAATAGATAAAAACTTAAAAATAATGATAAAATATTATTAGTGAAGATGTAGATGAACGTCTATTTTTAGACCTTACACGTGACATGATGAACAAAATGCTTAGAAGAAAAAGGAAAATTAAAAAGAAAAGGGAAATGTGTGAGGCCGACCTTTTTTTTTTTTTTTTGCCTCTTCATATCTCTTAGATTGACCGTCACCTAAGATCATTAACATTGGAGGTGAGGACGTTTGTTTCTCTTTATTATTTTAATTATAATTTCACTTATCACTGATTTAACTATTGATTTGACAATTGTTCAACTATCACCATACATTTC
>CAVNYN010287878.1:0-27227 GCA_963692815.1 Nyctanthes arbor-tristis | reverse complement strand
TGGTGCGCTGGCGCGGTGGCCGTGGCCAAGTTCGGTCAGGGGCACGAGAGGCTCGGGTGCGATTGCTGGTGGAGGATCGATCGGTGAAGGGGGGGAGGTTGCTGGTTGTGTTGGTGGGGCTCGGGTGTGGTGCGCGGTTGGGTGTGGTGTGCGACCGAGTGGTCTGGGTTCGATGTTTCGGGCGTGGTTCGGGTCAAGGGAGGGTGTCGCAGGTTGGGGTTCTTGGTTTGGCTTGAGCGACCGGAGGGAGTCGCGGTTCGGGTTCGGTGGTTCCGGCCAGAGGCGCGCGGGAGGCGGTCGCGGTTTGGTGGGGGGTTGAGCGACGGGAGGCAGTCGCGATTTGGTGATGGGTTGAGCAATGGGTAGCGGTGGTGCGAGGCCTCGGTTAACCGAGGCTCAAAGGTTCGAGTGCCGGCGAACTCGACGGAGGGTGGAGGCTCGTTGGCTAGTGTTTTGTGGTCCTTGGGTCGAGACTCAAGGGAGTCGAGGAGGTCGGCATGCTAGGAGGGCAATGGCTGCGGTTTTTGGCTCCGAGGATAGGCAGCAGTGGCTCCGTTTTTTTTTTTTTTTGTGTGTGTGAGTTGTATGAATACCTTGCGATTTGTAGGTTGCTTTTCTGCCGTGTGTGTATCATTGTGTATGTATGTGGGCGTATATGTAGTATCAAAAGGGAGATGAGTTCCAATGTGAGTGGAATTGAGAGTTTGGGAGGGATTCTGATTTCTTGTTGCAACAGGGCACTAAGTTGAGGATAAGGAAGTAGTCTAGTTAGAGTTAAATTTTTCTTATCGTTACATTTAACAATAAAAATTAAAATATGCCAATATATTTTTGTAGTAACATATACCATCAAAATGAAAATCAGATTCTGAATTCCAATATCTCCTAAAAATTCAAACCCCCAGTTCAGGTGCTACCATTGCTGGATTGAGCCACAACTCGCATAAATCCCAAAATTGGACTCCTTTCTCCGTTATCCGAAAGCTGCAAGATAGTTTAGTAGCCAACCGAAAAAGAAGTTGGATTCACAGCAAAACACAGTAGACAATTGAAGTCAATTATGGTGGAGATTTACGTAGTTAATTATGGCAGAGATTACGGGATGAGATTAGAAATAGGATCAAAGTTTTAGAATTATGGATACCAAATGAGAATTAGGGATCGAGTTACAGACCAGAGAGAGAAATAATTAAAGGCCAAACAAACTGAGGAAACATGGCTTTCAGGTTTATCTAAACAATATTCGAATTAGTTAAGCTTAGAAGAGATTTTGGTATGGTGAGACTCTAAAGGTGCAAACCAGTGAAGGATGCCTAAAAATCTAACCACTCGCTTATGTAGAAGATGAAAAAAAGGGGGGAAAAGAAAGAAATCAATGTTAGAAAATTAAACTTTATTTAATGGTGTATTAATAGATTAATTAAGTTATGTTTGGACTAATTTTTTTTTCCTGAAGGAAAAAGATTAAGTTTCATTAGATGAATGAGCATTTGGTACATCATGAGATAGAAATGGTTGCAACCAAGCCATGGGGACAAACAGGGTACATGGATTACTATAGGAACGTGCACGATGAGCTAACTCGTGGACAACTGAATTAGCCTCCCTTTTGACATGTACCACCTTGAAGTTGTAGCCCGTATTCAACATTAGCTTTCAATCCCCGAGCAAAGTTCCAAATTCTGAATAGTCTTCAACTTCTAAATTCAGAGCGTCCATAATAGCCTTAGCATGACCTAAAATATAACATTGGAATAGCCCTCCTCGATTAGCCATCACATAGCTTCTCTTAGCCCATGTATTTCTGCTTCTTTGGAGCCATCGCATAGCTTCTCTTAGCCTATGTATTTCTGCTTCTTTGGTATTAAGCTTGCAAGCAAAGTTTGAGTGCGATTACAAATGAGATGGCCCGCTTCATCTCTCAAGACCATGCCAAAACTGACTCCTTAGTTAGAAGAAAAGGTATGCCCCTAAAGCCTATAAAAGGTCCATGCTTTTAACCATTTTAAATCAAGTCAATTACAAGAAACATAAAGTTGAGTGTTCTTTAAAACCTTCCTCATCTCCTGAATAAAATCTTTTGTTGTTTGTTCATTTTATTTAGTTGGTTTTCCAACAAAAGTGATATCAGAGTGAGATAATAGATCTAGTGTGAAAAATAAAATGGCAAACAGCAATTACCTTCCCGTTCCTCAACTCACCAAGGATAATTATAGTTCGTGGTATATTCCCACGAAAGCTTGTCTTGGAAGTCAAGATTTGTGGGATTCGGTAAAAAATGGTTTTGAACGTCAAGTAGAAGAAGAGATGTAATGACCTGCCATAAGTTACTTACTCTGATACCACTTGTAACGCCCCATCCGTGACTTACTTGCTTTCTTCTCCTTGCAAGGGCTTAAATGTTATTATTTCAATACTTATTATTTTAAGTCTGTAATAAGTCCACTTAAAACACCATGTCCAAGATTTAGCCAAGGTCCAGTGTAGGTTCTGTTCAGTCATTACTCCTAAAAGCATAGATATGTCCATGTCCAATTTATCCATCTCATATGTTACTTTGTCAATTTGATTATTATTATATTATCAATTATTCTTATTAGTCATAGCCAACAGTTTGCAGTGATGAGGCGGTCATTCCCTATAGATCCTGACTTGATAACATTGGCATGTAGACACCCGTGTTCGAGGCTTCCCGGGAGCTCCTTTCACATAGTTCCAAGTACTTAAAGTTTTGAAAACATGGAAAACAATGAATATATAATATTCAGTGAGAACCATTTACACATACAAGTTTTTCTTTTTAAAACGTGAGTTTGGGCCCGAATTACATCATGGACCAGTCTTACCCCGAGCGTTCAATATAACTAATTTGGTTAAAACATAATATGAGTTTGATCATAGGTCACTTAGGTGCCTCACAAAATCATAACTGATTCTGAAGGTTTGATCATAGACTACTTTGGTATTCTCCCACAACTTTGAAGAAGTGCCTTGGCACCAAACATTTCATGTACCGAACATAATTCTATTCTGAAACTGATGGGGAAGATCTAGATGTAATCCATTTTCTGAAAAAGCACTTGTGCTTTAAATTGATATGCATAACATGAACTGAATCATATAACTTACTTAATACAGTATAACTTATCTTATCATAGCATACGAACACATGAATTTCTCAGATAATTCATACAAGCATGTTTGACAAACACATAAAACATGTAAAGATTACTCACATTAAATCCGTAATCGGGATTACTTTGCTTCCTCTTTTAGCACATCATACCCTCAGCTTTTCCCTCTTATTCTTAAATTTAAGTGTGTGTAAGGATGATTTATTGCTCCTTATGTATTATTTCCCTTATATGTGGATAGCTCACCCTCTCTATGATATTAGTGCATGGATAAAGAATTCACTCATGTAAAGAATATATTTGGGTAGTTAAGGGACCAAAGTAGTCATAGGCAAAAGCTAAAAGACTAAAAAATAATTTGTAAAAGAGTAAGAGAGAGAGGGGAGGAAAAGAAGGGGCGGTGGGTGCAAGGCAAATGGCAAACCCTGCCTTTTATAATCAACTTGAAGGGTCCACTTGTAGGGACAAGAGAATATTTAGGTAATCATTACATATCTTTCGTGGGGATAAGAGAATATTTGTTGTCCCACTACATGGTTGCCACTTGGCAACCACGTATTGTCTATTTATTTTTTTTCTTTTTCTTTATTTTTTGTCTTTTTGTCGCCTTGTCACTCGACTTAATTTTAAAAGGGTCAAATGATGCCCAAAAAAAGAGTTATTAGTGTCTATGTGAAACTCTTAAAGAGTACTATATCATAGCCCTTTAAAAACTCCAAAATCATTAACAATGAGAAATTTTAAAGCATTCTAAAATGAACGACTAAAACTAAAATCGTCTATTACAAATATTAACAATTTCATATTTATTTTTCTCTTTTCATCAAATAATCATTTTATTTAACAATACAAAGTCATAATGCAAGCAGGTCAATTTTCTGGGTCGTTACAATCTACCCCCTTTAAAATAATTTCGTCCTCGAAATTACAATGAATTATCCATGCTAAATGGTATAAAGAAGCATTTTAAAACTTTCACAATGCAGTTCACCATATGCATAAAATATCCTAGGGTCATAGACATCTTAACACTCATGATAAAAACTTCTTAGAGCTAAAAATGGCATATTGTGTTATCTAAAGCTTTGAACATAAACGAGCATGTACTAAATCATCACATTATTTTATAGAATATCTCTCAGCTTCAAAATAATCTTTAATTAGATCATGTTTCTTTTCAATCTTACCCCCTTATAGTATTTTTTTCCACATGTTTGACACATAAGAGAAGTTGATTCCCAAAAATTAGTAAGTTATTATGATGTTGTCATCAATTCCGGGGACTAAATAAAAATTTTCTGAACTAAAATTACTCTTACGAAATTTACAAAAGTGATGTTTAAACTATCATGTGTCAAATTCCTTAATATTTAAAAGTTAAAGAGCATTGGAAACATTTATAAAACTTTATATGGTTGAACTCTCTGAACGCTAGAGGCTCAATTATCATCTATTTTGAGTTAAAGAACACACATATGGCCTTACCAAAATTACTTTGAAGACCCAATTGTTAATCTTTTAAAGGAAAATACATAGGTTTGATGTAAATGCTTTAATTCATTTCATTGTACTTAATTTAAGTATAAGTAAAGACAAACAAGGCATAAGAACATTACTTTCTTTTGTACTTCTGCTTGATAAATAATTTTTTCTTTCTATTACTATAGCTAAACTTGACATAATGTCAAATATCTTCAGCTAGATCAATCTATTAGCATCCTTTGACTTACGATGTTGGTTTCTGTTACTCTCATTCATATCAAATGTCATTAAAATCTAGTATTTGTTTTATGAATGATAAATAGAGTAACACTTAACTACAATAATGTGTAAACATATAATGGAGAAGAAAAATAAGAGAAACCTTATTTATTAAAGATAAACTACTAAATATTTGGTAAAACCTCTTCAAAGATCAAGTCTATGTTACAAATATGCCATGAAAGGTACAATCTTCAAATATTTTTGGCTCAATGAAAGTACTCTACATGCTTTGAAAATTTAGAATTATTTCAAAAAAAATCATTTCACTAATAATTCTCATGCAAATACTACTTCCAATAAAATTCTATGATTTCAAGAAAGTCTTCTCTCACAATTTGCTTCTTTGATTATTTCTCTTCTAGATTTCCCTTTTTAAAGATAGGTTTATCCAATACTTAGTCAAATTCTTCTTCTTTTATTTGTATCGATACTAACAGCAATATCAATACTTTCGGTTGTATAAGTAACCCATTAGTTTATTAGTATTGGAAGGTATATCGAGACTTTTAATTGTGCTCTTCCGATCTAAACTCTCTGTTTTATTGATACTGGCAGAAGTATCGATATTTTAGTTTTGTCATCATAACTTTCTGTTTTATTGATACTTAGAGCAGTATTGGTACTTTTAATTGCTACAATAGCTTCTATTTTATCGATACTAACAGAAGTATTGATACTTTCTGTTAGAATATTTGTGTTGTTAAAACTTCTAAATTTGTGATTCAGCTGGGTTCCGATATAAAATTTTAGGCTTATTTTCCTCAATTTTACAGAGTCATTTAACACAATAACATATCAACACAGCATATTCTATTATCTCATCTTGATTACCATTACAAAAGCCTTAGGTCTATAATAATAAACTTAAAAGTTTATTCTGATCTACAAGTTGTGCTATCATGTATCATTCTTGATAAACACAAAACTAACAATAGAAATTCACATAAATCATAACCACAACTTACAAAGCTCTTTAAGAAACCTCAGGACAGATGCTTGCCATGTTATCGAGGGGACCGTCTTGCTCTGATACCATTCGTAATGATCTACCATGAGTTACTTGCTCTGATACCACTTGTAATGCCCCGGCCGTGACTTACTTTCTTTCTTCTCCTGGCAAGGGTTTAGGTGTTATTATTTCAATACTTAATATTTTAAATTAGTAATAAGTCCACTTGAAACACCATGTCCAAGATTTAACCGAGGTCCAGCATAGGTTCTGTTCTGTCAATACTCCTAAAAAGATAGGTATTTCCATGTCCAATTTGTCCATCTCATATGTTAGTTCGTCAATTTGATTATTATTTTATTATCAATTATTCTTATTAATCATGGCCAATGGTTTGCAGTGATGAGGCGGCCATTCCATATAGGTCCTGACTCGATAACATTAGCATGTAGACACGCGCGTCTGAGGCTTCCCGAGAGCTCTTTTCACATAGTTCCAAGCACCTAAAGTTTTGAAAATATGGAAAACAATGAATATATAATATTCAGTGAGAAACCTTTACACATACAAGTTTTTCTTTTAAAAACGTGAGTTTGGGCCCAAATTACATCATAGACCTGTCTTACCCCGAGCACTCAATATAACTGGTTTGGTTATAACATAACATGAGGTTTGATCATAGATCACCTAGGTGCCTCACAAAACCATAACTGATTCTAAAGGTTTGATCATAGACAACCTTGGTAGTCTCCCACAACCTTGAAGAAGTGCCTTGGCACCAAACATTTCATGTACCGAACATAATTCTGTTCTAAAACTGATAGGGAAAATGTATATGTAATTCATTCTCTTAAAAAGCACTTGTGCTTTAAATTGTTATGCATAACATGAACTGAATCATATAACTTACTTAATATGGTATAACTTATCTCATCATAACGTACGAACACATGAATTTCTCAGATAATTTATACAAACATATTTGACGAACACATAAAGGGTGTAAAGATTACTCACATTAAATCTCTAATCGGGATTACTTTGCTTCCTCCTTTAGCACATCATGCCCTGAGCTTTTCCCTCTTATCCTTAAATTTAAATGTGTATAAGGATGATTTATTGCTTCTTATGTATTATTTTCCTTATAGGTGGATAGCTCACCCTCTCTATGATATTAGTGCATGGATATAGAATTCACTCATGTAAAGAATATATTTGGGTAGTTAAGGAACCAAAGTAGTCGTAGGCAAAAGCGAAAGGTCTAAAAAAATAATTTGTAGAAGAGTAAGAGAGAGGAAAAGAGAGGGGGGAAGAGAAGGGACGGTGGGTACAAGGCAAATGGCAAACCTTGCCTTTTAGAATCAACTTGAGGGGTCCACTTGTCGGAACAAGAGAATATTTAGGTAATCATTGCATATCTTTCGCAGGGACAACAGAATATTTGCTATCCCACCACATGGTTGACATTTGGAAACCATGTATTGTCTATTTATTTTTTTCTTTTTCTTTATTTTTCATCTTTTTATCGACTTGTCACTCGACCTAATTTTAAAAGGGTCAAATGATGCCCAAATAAAGAGTTCTTAATGTCTATGTGAAGCTCTTAAAGAGTACTATATCATAGCGCTTTAAAAACTCCAAAATCATTAACAATGAGAAAATTTAAAACATTATAAAATGAACGACTAAAATCGTTTATTACAAATATTAACAATTTCTTATTTATTTTTCTCTTTTCATCAATTAATCATTCTATTTAACAATACAAAGTTATAATGCAAGCAGGTGAATTTCTAGGTCATTACAAAGCATGTCTCAAGGCCAAAGAAACTTGCAACAAGTGACTAATAAGAAAGATCAAAAGCACATTGTATGATTCAGCACTTGATGATACAATTTTTCAAAGAGTTTCAAATGCTTCAACTACAAAAACAAGCATGAGAAATTTTTGAAAATACATATAAAAGAGTTAACAAAGTTAAGAAGGTTCGACTCCAATCTTTGAGACAAGAATACAAGGTCTTGTCGATAAAAGAATCTGAATTAATTTCATATTATTCTTCATGAGTTTGGTAGTGGTCAATGAAATGAAAAGATATGGTAAAGAAATAAGCGATCTTCAAGTGATAAAAAAAATTCTTTAATCATTACATGAAAAGTTCAATTTTATTGTGGTGGCTATTGAAGAATCGAAAGACTTAGAAGAAATGGCAATTGACGAAATTGTAGACATATTAGAAGCCCACAAACAGACGTTGTTGAAGAAAAAGTAGGAGCCGTTAGAACAAGTCTTGAAAACAAGATTTTCTTTGAAAGAGAATGAAGAAAAGAATACTAGAAGACAAAGAGGTAGAGGACGTAGAACTTGGACGAGGTGATAAAAATTTTCAATATGTAGCCAACAATGAGGGGAATTTCCATCAATCACATAATACAAGAGGAAAAGGAAGCCAAAATTCGCAAAAGGAGGAAGAAGAAATATGGTAGGGGATTTGATAAGTCTCAAATTAAGTATTACAATTGTCAAAAATTTGGCCATTATACATGGGAGTGACGGAGTATGAATGTGGATGAGACGTCCAATTATGTTGAACACGAAAACAAAGGCAAAAGAATATTGCTTTTGGCATATAAGACACAAGAACGAGGCAACACCTCGTGGTATTTAGACACCAGTGCAAGCAAATCATATGTGAGGAGATAAATCTATTTTTGTGGAACTTGAAGAAAACAATGGCCAAGTGACTTTAGGAGCTAAATTAAACTTCCAATTCAAAGAGAAAGGTACAATACTTATCCAAATGAAGAATGGAAAGCACCAATTTATTTCTAATGTCTACCATGTGCCGTCTATAAAATCAAACATCTTGAGTTTGGGTCAACTTTTGAAGAGTGAATATGATATTATAATGAGAGATAATCAAATGACAAATCTATGATCGAGGTGAAAATTTGATTGCAATGGTGCCGATGATAAAGAATAAAGTGTTCTTGTTAAACATTAAAATTGAGAAGATAAATGATTGAAAGCGTGCATCAACTATTCCACATGTCTTTGGCATCTAAGATGGGCATCTAAATTTTGATAGTTTGAATCTCATGACAAGGGCTGCCACATATTCGTCTTCCAAATCAACTTTGTGAAGGGTCTCTTTACAGAAAGCCGTCCCGGAAAGCTTTTCCAAAAGAAGCAAGTTTTCGAGCAACAAAGCCACTTGAATTGGTGGATATAGATCTTTGTGGACCAATTAAACAGGCATCATTTGGTAAAAGTGTTATTTATTGATGATTTTGCTCAGAAAATATAGCCTTATTTTCTCAGAGAAAAATCCGATGCATTGGAGGCTCTGAAGAATTTCGAGGCGATGGTTGCAAATCAAAATGGCTATAAGATCCAAGCCTTACGCTCAGATCGAGTGGAGAATACTCATCAAATTTCTTCAAGAAGTTTTGTGAAGATCATGGTATTCATCATTCTTTGAATGTTCCCATGTCACCTCAAAAAAACAAATGCCAAAAGGATTTTGGGATGAAGTTGTTCAATGTGCTATATATTTGTTGAATTGTTGTCCAACAAAGAGTTAGCAAAATATCACTCGACAAGAATTATTGAGCAGATTCAAGCCAAGTATGTCACAATTGAAAGTATTTGTGAGTATTGGTTATTCTCATATTTGAAAAGAATAGAAGAGCAAATTGGATGACAAGAGTGGAAAATACATCTTTATCGGCTATGATTCAAGATTGAAAGGCTACAAACTCTACAACTAGATTAATGAAAAAGTGGTTACTAGTAGAGATATTATTTTGATGAAGAAGACATTTGGAATTGGCAAAATCAGCAAGAAAACTATAATTTTTTCCCATTTAATAATGATGAGAAAGATATCTCAGGTATTGCATCCAGATCGGAGCATCACCTCCAAGTCTACCTCCAAGACATGATCAGGGAACACCTTTATCATCCTCAAGTGAAGGGCCACAACGATATAGAAGTTGCGGGAGATAATGATAACATGAAGAGGTAACTAATCTTCTTGAAGAATTAATGCTTCTTTGTTTATTTGCTGATCATAAAGTTGTAGGTTTTGATGATGCCATTTCGAGATTAAAAAAATGGAAGAAGGCCATGGATGAGAAAATTGAAGCCATTGAAAAGAATGAAACTTGGAAGTTAGCCACACTTCCTCACAATTATAAGCCAACTAGAGTCAAGTGGATTTTAAAGAAAAGAAGAATGCAAATGGTGAAATTGAATGCTACAAAGCAAGGTTGGTTGCTACAGGATAAAGTAAAAAATACAAAGTTAATTATCATGAAATTTTTGTACCTGTAGCTCGTTTTGAAGCAATTAGGCTGATTATCTCTATGGCTGCCCAAAACGGTAAGAAAATTCACCAAATGGATGTGAAATCGATGTTCTTGAATGGATATATAGAAGAAGGTGTTTACATACTACAACCTCCTGGATATTTTGTGAAGTGGTATGAGGAAAAAGTGTTGAAATTGATAGGGCTGTGTATAGTTTAAAGCAAGCTCCAAGGGCATGGAATACGAGACTGGATAAATTCCTTCAAAGTAACAAGCTTATCAAGTGTCCAAATGAACATGCTTTATATTGCAAGGTAATTTCAATGGTGATATCTTGATTGTTTGCTTATACGTTGATGATTTGATTTTTATAGGAAAAAATCAAGTATTATTTGATGAATTGAAAAGGACCATGGCAAAAGAATTTGAGATGACGGATATTGCGTTGTGGCTTATCATCTTGGCATCAAAGTGAAGCAACAAGAAGATGGAATTTTTATTTCTCAAGAAGCTTATGCCAAAAAGATTCCTAAAAGATTTAAAATGGGACACTTGAGGCCGGTTAGCACCCCCGTTGATTGTGGAATAAAGTTCTCAAGATTTGATAACGGTAAAAAAGTTGATTCAACCTTTTACAAGAGCCTTATTGTAAGTTTAAGGTATTTGACATGCACACGACATGATATTTTATTTGGGACATGTCTCGTTAATCGTTGCATAGATCTTCGACCACGAACCATATGAAAGCGGCTTAGAGAATCTTAAGATACATCAAAGGTACCATTCACTATGGCTTATTTTACACTTCTTTGATTGATTACAAACTCGTTGGTTATAGGGATAGTGATTGGGTAGATACAGATGATAGAAAGAGCATAAGCGGTCACGTATTCTTCATGGATGATATAGCTTTTACATAGTCATCGAAGAAGCAACCAATTGTTACTCTTTTAAGTTGTGAGGCGGAATATGTTTCCATTGCATCATGTGTTAGTCAAGTAATTTGGCTAAGAAATTCGTTAAAAGAGGTCTATTTGAAACAAGGTGATCCTACAGATATTTTATTTGATAATAAATTGGCATTGTCTTTAGCTAAGAATCCAGTTTTTCATGATCGAAGAAAGCACATAGATATGAAGTATCATTTTGTTCGAGATTGTATTGATAAGAGGTATACAAAATCTCACGATGAAATTGCCGACATGTTCACCAAGCCATTGAAGATTAATTTATTCTTGAAGTTTCACAGTTTGCTTGGAGTTACAATAAATCAAGTTTAAGGGGGTGTTAGAATACTTTATTTAATGTTGCATTAATAGATTAATTAAGTTATATTTAGAGTTATGTTTTATTTATGATGTATTTAGGTTTTCATAAACTAGTCTCATACCTGTGCATTGCACGGGAACATAAAATCCAAAATAAATGTACTCGAATTCTAAGTAAGGTACCGATGATAGTTACATTTGAACAAAATTTGTACTCATAACGTATATTCTGTGAATCGAGATATCGAAGTCACAGTATATATACTATATCATAAAACTTGAATAAAAGTTCATTCATATTCCATACTATCCTAAATAGAGGAATTTTCATCTTTCAAAATCAATAATGTGATAAATGAATTAATATTTTAAAACTTGAGTGAAACTTTAGCAGTATGCCCTCAGATTAATACCCTTTTGAATAACGCATAATTTAAATGTATCTCGCCTACGTTTCCAAATATTGATTTTATGTCCAGTAATTTGAGAATCAATATCTTCTAGAATGGTAAATAAATTGGTTTTTTTGAATGAATGTGTTTTCCCACTTCAACAATAAAAATACGAAAAATGGAAAGCTAAAGGAATATCAATTTTCACTACGGCGTTTGAGAATGTAGGCGATGAATGTCAATCGGAGAATTCAAAATATTATTTTTTTTATTCAGAAAATTTAAACAAAACTATTAACTCATAATTATTGTTGAAATTGTAGTTCGAATTGTACTTCAGTGGTTAAGATGTGCTTGCGTTCTGAGCCAGAGGTCCGAGGTCTCAAGTTCAAATCACACATGCCCCTTCCTGAATTTCCCTCCCCTTTATATATACACCCTATCTACCAAAAAAAAAATGTTGAAATTCATTCGGAAAAATTATTGTTAAAATTATTCAAAAATAATCAAAGAAAATTGGGAATGCATATCACCACAAATCAAACACAATATCCCTTCAAAAAAGAAAAAGAAATCAAACACAAAATGAATATGGACTGGATTTCAAGATCATACTGAGTCCCCCAAAATAGAAGATTAGGATGAAAAACATACTTATCAAAATTAGGGCCAAAATTAAAATGAGTTAGCGATTCTCTAATTTGAAGAGATAAAGCAGACAGGAGAGATTTTCGGAAATGTATGAATAAAAATTCAATCCAAGCAAAAAAAAAAAAGAAAAAAGAAAATGACATCACCACTTTCTTTATGGTGCCCACTTTAGGTGGAAAAAAATACTAGAGACTTAAGCCTCTTAATTATATATATATATATATATATATATATATATAGATAGATAGATAGATAGATTAGGACAAAATGTATGTTCCTAAATTCTATAAAAGGTAAAAATGATATAAAACCACATATATGACACTACATGTGGCGCCATATAGCCATGTGGCGTGCATCGATGCACGACACGTAGTTGTGATTTCCCATGTAGCGTCTATCGATGCTTGACACATGATTTTACATCACAGTGTGCCATAACATATTGTGTTTGATCGAAACTCAAAGAAAGGTCTATGTTTGTAACCACTTTAAATAAAGTCAATTACAAGAAATATAATGTTAAGTGTTCTTTCAAGTCTTCCTCATCTTCTAAATAAAGTATTTTGTTGTTTATCTATTTTATCTAGTTACTTTTTCAACAATAGAAAGTTGACCAAAATGTTAAGTCAAGGAAATGGATGGCAGCCATTTTAGAGGCCAAACTCTTGTATTATATATATGTATCGATCTTATATATATTAAGATTAAGATTTTATTATTTCTATATTCACATTATGTGCTGCCTCAAAAGATTCGGAGGACATGCACTATTTAATGCCCAAAAATATCTTTGCCATTTGTCACGATGGTTTCGGAAGGGTTAGGAGGGATGTTCAGGGTCTTGGTTTGGGCGGTTTACAATAAATTTCCAACCCAAATTACTTAAAGCAGTTTTAGAATTGTTCAGCCCAATTCAATCCATTTAAATTTTCAATTCAATCTAGTCCAATATATATTTTTTTTGGTTTGATTCGGTTTAAAATCATGGTTTAACAAACAAAAACTTGAAAAAGTTAAACAAAAATATTAGTTAAAAATTTAAAATGGAAACATAAACGTTAGTATCATCATGAATCAAAAATGTATTAATATTATCGACTAGAAAAATAACCCAATCAAAGTAAGTCTAAACCTTACAATGTAAGGACTTAGTAAAAATAGTTTTAACTTAAATCTTCTGGTAAATATTTAAATCCAGCAATTGGTGCAATTAAATGGAATAGGCTATAATCAGGTACTTTACAAGGTTAGCTTTAATAAGTTACCATTTAGGTCACGACCTTAATTTTTTCTTGATTTTTTTTTTTTTAATACACAATCGCGCATATTTAATAGCCCGATATAATTGGGCTGGTCCATGTTAGAGATGCCCTTTATTTCATTTCCTATGGAATAGGCCCACTACCTATAGATCAAGGTCTAATTGAATAAGTATGAAGAAATTAGAGATTAAGTCCATTTTTTGTTAGTGAACTCATATTTACCTATTATTTGAAAAATATCATAAATCTACCCTTTCCAATTGCAAACACACCCTTTTTTATTTTTATTTTGTAATTCATTAGATATTTTATATTATTATTTAACTAAATAATTAACTATACATGGTAAAGTTATTCTGATTTTCATATATATATATATATATAGAATATAGGTCTAGGTCACCTTTTTAAATAAAAGAAAAAGACTAGGCTAGGGTTTGGATGTCACTGCCGGCCACCTCTTCCATCTTCTCCGACCATTTTAGTATTTAGTGACTACGATCTTAAGTTTCATGACTACCATTTTCTTAATTTTCATCTTCTCCGATCACCCCTACCACTCGCCGCCACATTACCCGCATGCAACACCACTACCTACGTCAGTACCTATCGATGCCTTACCTAGCGAACTTGTCATGTTCTGTTATCCATTAATTAGCGCCTCCTTCCATAGATGTGATTTGAGTCTCCCCCCCCCCCCCTCTATTGACGGATGTGTAGGTCGCTTCTTCAATGGAGGCTACAAACAGAATTTTCTTTCTTTTATTTTTTTGACTTTTCTAATGCTTTTCGTGTGGAATTTTATGTTTCAGATTTGTGATTGAAATTTGTTCCCACTTGTTTTTCTTTTGATTTTTTTGGGTGATTTTTAGTTTTCCGGATGATTTTAATTTTTTCCGGGGTGATTTTGGTGTTTTTTGCAACCTCTATTTTGCTACCGTTTTCTAGTGATATTAGTTTTTGTGACTTTGTTACCATTGTTTCGGTTGATGATGTTTTTCTTGTTTACTTTGGAATATTACTATGAACTAATTGTTTTATTACCTCATCGTTTGTGTGTGTGTGTGTTTTTATTTTTTAATATTACCAAAAGCTATTGTTCTCCCAATGGTAATATTGCTCGCTGTTGTGTTACCTCTCTCTCTCTCTCTCTTCTCTTTGCTTTTTTGCTCTGTTTTGTTACTATGTAAATGGAACCAATTTCGATTTTTTTTTTTGGTTACCCTATCCCGGTTATGATACGGTCGGTTTTCTTCCTTGCCCATCTAGAAACATTATCAAGAAACCAGTTATGATATGCCCTCATAACCTTAAGAATTCTTCGTCTCTCCTTAGAAACTGTTAGAGGCTTAAAGAAGATGGCGATGATTTGCTACAAACCGACCCATCTTCTTTGGAAAGCGAGTGGAATTATGCCACTGGAAGAAAGAAATTACATGACTTTGAGTTCCTAAATACTGGACATAATGAAATTTTGAAGGGAATGATTAATTGCGAGGTACTTGCGAGGCACAATTTGGATGACTGGTATCATGTGAGGAAAAAATATATATTTAGGAAGATTGAACAGATTTGTTTTGGGTCGGAAAATTCAAAAGAAGTCCAGCTACATTACGTATTCGGGAAGACTATTTTGAAGATTGTCTGGCATTGCTCTGATCTCTCCTCTTGGTGGATGCAGTTTGGAAGGAATGCTCATGCAGTTGCGTACGTGCGGAGGTGTAAGGGCGTCATTAGAGGGGGACTTCTTGATGGTGGTTCTTGATGGAGGAAGACACCTATTTTCTGATTGGTGAGTTTCTTTTCACCTTTCATGGTTTTTTGGCTTTGATTGTATAGTTTTGCCACTGTTTTATCCTTATGTTGATCAGGGATGGTATCCCCTGTGGATACCCTTTGTTGATTAATGAAAATTACTTTTTGTTGAATATATATATATATATATATCCCGGTTGGTTCTATTACCATAATTTTTTCTCAAAGGTATAACATTTTGCTCTTCAATGATTAACATGATTTTTTCTGTGTGAAAAATATTGTTATAGTGAATTTTTTCATCGATCTTGGTAACATTATTTTTTCTATTATGTAATTTTTCTTTTCTTTCATTTTTTTAGTAAGTGGTTGTGACAGCGGTTGTTGGTGGTTGAATTTTAACTATTGGTGGTTAAAAGTGGTGGTAGCAGTGATAGTGATGATAATTTAGAGGTGATTAAAAAGATTACTACTTATTATTACAAAATAATAATTAATAATAATATTAATAATAATTGAATTTTAATTGAGATTGGCTGAAGGTATTTTCTACAATAATGAATTGCAATTTTACAATTAGTTTCAATTAGGACGTACTTTTTTCAAGACCCCTATTAGAAAAGGGGTTTTTATCTAAAGAACCCATTTATTATCCAATTATTAGGCCTGGTTTTAATTCCATTTGTATTACATATCCATTTGTATTACATATCCATTTGTATTACATTTTAAATACTATACATAAGGCTCATGTGGCTTAGTGAAGGACATTTTGAATTTATTGTATCTTTTTATCAATAATACTAATGTAGATATCTCATCTTCTTCTTTATCCATATTCAGCTCGTTCATACATGCATCGAGTTCACTTCTTTTCATCATACAATCTTTCATGCAAGTAATCTGTCCAAGAGAGGGGTTAACACCCTCGATAGGCATGTTAATGAGTTCTCGATTCTTGTTACACACACACACACACACAAAAAGTTTGAAGGCAGTGGCTGTAACAGCAAGCTTAAATCATATACTTAGTTAGCATCTTTATACAAAGGTTAATTATATTACCACTACAGATTTTGTTTCCCACACCACACTTTTAATAAATTCTTTTATATATTTAAATACTTGTATCTTTAATTACATAATTAACCCCAAATTAAATATTTTATAAAAATAAAACTAAACTATTCTTTTTCTTGGCCACCATAACCACCGCTTCCATCCCTTGCTTTTCTTTATTCCGGTGGTCCACTAGGCTAAAGTTGAACTTTTTCTTCACCTCAAATAATTTATATCCTATGGTCTTGCATAGTTGCATAAGAACAATAAATGAAGCCAAAACAAAAATCAAGTTCTTTGGATAAAACAAAGAAAAATTTGAACTCCAGCAAAATAAAGAAAAATGAAGAGTTATGCAAATTTAATTCATGAAACTTTTTCCAATTAATGCTATAACTAAAAATATAAATGTATAACTATGAAAATGATTACAAGTAGTATGAAAATTTTATTTTACGATTCACGGGAATGGATTGGAAAATTTTAAAGAATGAGGCAAGCTTGGAGGGTAACGTGGTGTGTACATAGTGGGTGGATCAAGGGTGCAGAGTTTTTACATGATTTATGTTTTATTTTATTTTATTTGTTGAAAGGTGAGTGTTTTCGTGAATTTTAATTTGTGCTGTATGGATAATTATTATGTGAGATGATGGTAACTAATGTATTTTTACTTAAGAAGGTTATATTTGTCAAATTAATGTAGTGTATTTATCAAGAACATATTTTGATTGTTGTGAGTTAAAAATGTGGTGGAACAAAAATAATTTATAGTGGTAATATAATTACCTTTGTACAAAAGTTGGGTTATCTTAAGAGGCCATCACATCATATTTAACATCATCCATATTTTCTAGCCATGGTACGGGGGGTACAAAAGTGTCTAAAATGCTGGCCTTCCTAAAAGGCTAAGCCTAATTACACCACAAATTTAAGATGTAGGGTAGTCTAGTTATATACCCTTGCCATTTTACAAAACTACTTGTATCATTACAATTACTTAGTTAACCTTTTTATTCCCATATTATAGGCCTAGGAGTCATGAGCTCACTATAGGTTATGTAACATCCCGTGAAAATTCAACAATAAATTTAGTGACACAATAATTATTTTGCCAACAAATGGAATGAATACGTGAATTCGTCATTATTTGTATTCCAAAAATAAAAGGTTATTATTCAACTAAATGCCTAAATTTAAGATATGACTAAGGATTAGATATGTTAGATTTGCCAAATTATAAGGCATGTGCTATTTTTATAAATAATAAATTTGCTATTTTTGCCAAGTGTTAAAGCATGTGCTTTCTCTTTTTGCAAATAAGGGTGGTGCTAGTTCTGTCAAGTGTTGGTGACACTTGTTATTCTTGCAAATGGTGGATTCCAATTGTTATCTCAATAGATTATAAAGGGGGGAGGGCAAATGACAATAGAATTCCATTAAAAATCTTCTCCAAACACTCCCTTCATTCCAAAATAAGTTAAAATTCGTCCAACCCATTGTGGCAAGAAAAACTACCATTAAAACCCAAGAAAATACCTATTTGACATTTGAAAAAGGCCCCTTGCCATATATGGATAGATTCTAACTTGAAAAAAATAGCTTTGATTAGGAGATAGCAAGATTTTAAAGGCACTTTTGTAAAATTGAATTATTCGAGTCATCTTTGAAGAATCAAAAGGTAAGTAACCGGTACTTTGATTCTCTTTCAATCATCCATTAAGCTTTTATAGATTGAATATAAATTTTATGCATTGTTATGAAAAGAAAGATTGATTTATTGCATTTGTATCACTAGTTAATACTCTACCTGTTTTCAGTTGCTTTGTGATAATATAACCCTGCTATGTGGTCTTGGTCATTTTGGCTATGTGGTAATCTTTGTGGCTTTGTTGTATGTTCTTGGCTAATTTGAATCTTTGTGTCCTTATTATGTGGTCTTAGCGAATTTGAATCTTTGTGGCTTTGCTGTGTGGTCTTGGCCAATTATGTGCGCACCACGAGTAGTAGTTTAACTAGTGATAGGACTCATTTGTGCATTCAATGACTTTGTGCATCTAAAGGCTTTGTGAACCATTGATTTTCTTGAAAATGCGTTTTCTTAAATGAAAGGTGAATCAAGATATTTGATTATTCACTGAGTATTTTGTACTAACTCCCCTATCTTCTACAATCCTGTAGGTATTGTATTTAGAGCTTTGTGGCCGGATCGTCCCAAGGGTGGAGAAGGTACATGTATGTGATCGAGACTTTGGTGCGTGGCCGAAGTTTCGTTGTGGGAGGCCACAATAGTTATTGTAAAACGATATTAAATATAATAGTGTTTGAGTTGTATTTGTAAAGTCTCGTCCTCGATTTTAAATGGAAATATATATCTAAATGCTTCCGCTACCAACATTTTGAGACAATATGGTAATAAAAATTAGGGTCGTGACAGTTTAGGAGCTCATTAGTGATAGCATAGCATAAACAACATATGCTTCATAGAAAAATCCCGAGTACAAAAGGTAGCCAAGTTGGTCTTTATAACATCCCCTTATGTCCGTCTCCACCACGAACATGTTTGTCCAATCGTCTTGTGAACGAACCCAACTACTTCCCGCAGCCTTCCTGATCTTTCTCTCTATCATCTACACATACGTATAAAATTGGGTAAGTTTTCATAGAAAACTTAGTGAGAGGCAAGACTGTAACCAAACTAATAAACTCGACACACGTAAGTATGAAGAATTGAATGATACATGAACACACAACTTGGGCCCCAATACACTTACCATATCACAAAACCCTCGAGAGCATGGGCTACACAAGGATCCTTTCCACACAATGACCACAAAATCACAAGCTCCCAAGCCACACAAGAACTATATTAAGCATGATATCATCCTAGACCCCCAATCACCAGAGACGAGCCCTCCATGCCACCATTCCGGGATCACTAGATGATCAAGTATAAGCTCAACATAATACAAAACTGAGGGTACACGTTCACAAGGCCTAGTGGATCCTCATACAAGAATGGATGTCAATTATTCATCATCATAGTATCATAATAATCATAATCAAGATGCAAGAAAATCAAAGTGTATAAAGCTCATTAGTGAAATCACGATCCATGCCACTCACTATAGATTTTCAGATTCTTGCTCTACAAAGAAACCTGTCCAAAATTAGGTTCAAAACACGAATTAAATCGAGCTCTCAAACAAAGTAGTTTCCCATTAGTGTTAACACTGGAAACAAAGAGCTTTAGTTCTACATATGAACCTTCATTTATGGAGCATGAAAGGGTTTTTGAAAGCAATCTGAAGGCTACCTGTGCACAATTGCGGAGCTAGAGTTTGCAACTTGGGTATGCACAAATTATAATAATCAAAACCCATCCAAACGGAACCTATGTATCCTACACACTGGTACACACATCTTAAAATTTCTCTCTACCACAAATTTTCACACATTAACACACAATTACACAAAGCCAAATCCAAAAGTTGCGATTCATGTATAAAACAATTATTGTTTTATACATTTTAGTGACATTGTTAACTAACACTAGTCCAAGTCGAGATGAGTGAATTTTTCATTCAACTGAGATTGTTTAGAACATTCGTTTTATCGCAGTTCTGCTAATTTTAGCAGGCATATAAACCAATAGTTTTAGTAAAGTAATACCTCCTCCATTCCTTCTTGATAGACATATTTGCATTTTTCACAGGTTTAAGAAGACATAGTAAATAAAGTTGAAAATATAAATTTTCTTTAGATTTTTCTAAAATACCCTTTCAATATATTATCATGAAATGCTTCAAATATTATTGAAAATATATTCAAAACATTAATTGCTACATGAGGAGATGGAATGCATGTTTAGGGTTCATTATTCCAAGTGCATTGAAAAATAAATTCTTTCGATAACAATTTACCTTAAATAGGGGTATTTTAGTCAAATTAAAAATAAATTATACTCTCTATAAGGAAACTTGCCTATAATTTTGGACAAATCAAAATGGAAAACATGCCTCTAATTTGAGACAAACCAAAATGGAAAGCATGCCTATCAAAATGAGACGGAGAGAATATTTTAAAGGAGCGATTTACATACTCATTCTCATTTTGACAAGATAATGAAAAGTATTGGAAAGCTAAAATTAAAGTATTTCCCCAATATACCCTTACATTTATTAAATATTATACTTTAAGTAATTCTAATTTGTTGATAACAATTCACATTAAATATGAGGCATATAACAAAAGTAATTTTCTAACAACATTTTCAAAAACAAAGTGTCATATTTTGATAGGAATAAAAATGGAATACAAGTCTATCTTTGTTTGACGGAGATAGTAATACTATTATTTTCATCCTTTCTTACCGTTAAAAAAGGAAAGGAAAAGGAAAGGAAATTTTATTTTTTCATTCTTTTTTTATTTTATGGGAAATAGCAAATTTTGTTTCCTCTCATTTGACTGAATGTCGTGGAATGTATTATTAATTAAGAAATTAAATAAAATAAAGAGTTTGTTGGGTTTTAAGGGCTTCACCTTTAGAGCTTTCTTTCAATCAATGGAAAGAAGATGAGATGCAAACAAAGTCAGTATACAGAAACCAGCCTGTCCTCCCTCGACTTTTTATCATCATTTTGAGCTTTCTTGCTTGTACCGGTGGGAAAAAAAAATTTGAGGTAATCATGTAGTATCTTATTACGGTGCTTCTGTTGAATAAAAAACTCACAAATGAGATCTTATGTTCTATTTTTAGGACCCTTAAATTAGTAGGTAAATTAGTGATTGGTCTGAAGTACCATATTCAAGAGTACTAGATATTTTTCGTACCATTGTGCTATCTTATCTTTTATATATATTAAAGTAAGATAGTGATCATATACAAGTTTTTTGTCAAAATCACTATCCTACTTTTATATGTTTTTTTATTTTATAATAATAATACCAATAATAATAATTATAATTATTCATTCTCTTTAGAAAAAAGTAATACTTATCCATTAGTTATATTTTGCTATTATTTTATTTTATAATAATATACAAAAATTTATATTTATTTTATTCTATATATAATATGCTATTTATTCTCCATTAATATTTGTTATGCATATTTTATTATTTTTTAGGCTATCTTCAAAGATTTAATATTTTTTCAAAATTCTATCAACAAATTTCAAGTATTAGGTTATTGGGGCTTTTTCTTATTTTGATTAAGTACCTACTCGTGAGATTGATGATATAATAATAAAGTAAAATTAAATCAGTTTTAAAAATTTTACTTTAATTCAATACTATAAACCACACATCATAAAACTTAGGCCTATATTTAGTATATTACTTATATGTTTAGTACATTACTTAATTTATTATCTATTTTTCTCTGGGAACCTATATATTGGTAAAAATTTAAGTTGGGGGGTAGGGTAGTAATAATATTTGATGATAATGATTTAGAACAAAAATAAAGCATTCTTTTAATTCTTTTTCGAATAGAAAGTGGTAAAAAATTAATTTTAGGGGTAGATGGTAAAATATATAGAATTTATCATTTGTTATAACATTGCTTCACTTTGATCTTTTGTAATAGGAGACTCTGTACTTCAAATTTTTTAGAGTAGATATAAGGAAATGCAAAAAGTAATTTTTTCTAGGAATATATATGGTGGAAAATAATTAATTTTGATAAATGAATTTCATATACACCCTATTGGATAAGGATGTGGGTGTAGGGTGATTTTAGAGTTGATAAATTTCATATCCTCTTTTTTCCATAATTTCTTAGTTTTCAGACTCAATATGAAATTAATTTTTTATAAAAATTCCTCATTCTCATTTTTATTACTTAATAGTATTATTCTATGAATGACAATTTAGTTAGTTTTGTGCCAAATGAAAATATTATACGTTTCAATTTGATTTTAATTATGTAAATTAGTAAGATGTGTATAGTACGCAATAAAATTATGATTATTTAGTTTTTCAAATTACTACGCCTTTTTTTGCGCTAATTAATCTATTCCATACAACGCATAGGTATACGGCTAGTTTTTGTACAAAAAAGTGCATAAGAAGTTTGACGAAAAATCACGTGATCATATAAGATCATATTTTTACATACATCATTTATCAATGTTCAATTAATAAGTAATGAAATGAGTCACATGTTTATTTTGTCAAATATTTTTTTACATCTTTTTATTAAAATGGAATTATTCCGTGCTTACATATAAAACCTCCTCCGTGCCGTGGTGGTGTAGAAGGACAAGGATGATTAATATTCATACGTTATACAAAAGGACGAGGATGATTCTGGAAGGATACAGAAAACTGACATGAAAAATGACCATCTGACCTAGAATAGTTTCAATACTTTTTTAATTCCAAATAAAACTAATGCCATGCATATAATAATATCACTTTTTCATATTTCATTTTCTCATCTAGTTTGAATTTTCCAAAGGATCAAGGAAAGCATTCTATTTTCATTTTGAAAATAAATAAATAAATAAAATGAATAAAAATGTATTAATTTTACGCAATTTTTTTAAAACATGGGCAAGGAACAGTTTTTTTTAATTTCCTTCCCTTTTTTCCTTTTTTTTTCCCCTTTTTCCTCTTTTTTTTTTTTTTGGCCATGTATGAAGACAAAAATGTTTAAATGCCTATTTTTTACTAACTTTGATTATAAGAAGTCACTTTTATTTTAAAATAAAATTTGCTCAGAAAAATTATATCCACTCCCATAAAGTCACTTGTACTACGCAAATCACTATCAAAAATTCTACTTCTGTTTTAAAATAGAAATAGATCACTGCTAATCCTGGTCATAGTACGAAAAAATTTTGATATTCCAAGAGCATTGAGCATTCAGTACTTTTGACCAATCAACAACTCACATATGAGATTCATTACCCAAATTAAATAACAAATTCGGGCCCTTAATTCCACTTATAGATCCTTAATTGGTCAGAAGTATTGAGTTTAGTACTCGTAGAACACTAAAATTTTTTCTGTGATAATAGAAATTATCTTTATGCAAGGTAGAGGGGGAAGGAAATAAAAGTTGAAAATTTGTGAATTCATTAATTATACAATAATTACAAGAAAACATTACAAAATAAAACAAAAATTAACACTAAAAAAGAAAAAGAAAGAAAGAAATAAAGAAATAAAAGGGCAAAATTAAAGGGTGGAAAAGGAAATGTACAGACAAGCAGGACACATAACTACAGAGTCTACAGTCCCAATACTAACACTCCAAACTCTAAAGATTCCCTTAAAATTAGTAGTGTATAAACTTTTTTATTTATGCCAGCTCAGCCGATCAGAAGCCGACTCCAGCTGCGCCGACGCCGAATGTGGCTCGTCTATGCGGCTCCAGTTTCGTCATGGCATTCTTCCACAGGCAAGATTCCGGCAAGAGCTTAGCCGCCGCCGTCCTCATGGGTTCCGACATGCACCTTGTCAGCACAAACGGTTCATGGCCCACTGTATTCACCAGTTTCTGCTCAATCATCGTAGCCATCGTCGCGGCTGCCGTCGGCAGAGAGCACGACGACCGTGGGGGCTGCTGGAGGTGTTTTTCCGGCGGAAATGAAATGGGTTTCGGCTTAGAATCCGGGAGGGTTACTTTCTTCTTTATTGATTCTTGATCGCAGCCTTTTTTTGTAGGTTTTTGATTTACTGCCCGTAGATGCCTCTCCGGTATCCACCGGAGGAAATTTGTTCTGCAAACCCAGGTTTCTTTTGATACCTCCATGGAGAGTTTTGGTTCACACATCATTAGCAGTAAACATTCAGGCAAGGCTGGGGCTTCTTGATTTTCCTCCTTTTCTTTGGCCAGTGATTGCTGATATTCTTCTTCATCTTTGGGAGGTTTCTCTTGGGTTTCTTCTAGTTTCTCCATTACAGCTTCTTCAGAAAGTGTTGATCCTTCTGTTGACCCGCTGTCTTCATCTTCTTCTTGTTCTTCATCAGATTGTGTAGATGGAGATGAATTGCTATTTAGTGAGTTCTGTTCCATTTCCTCATCCTCCTGTGGAATTCTACTGTCATATTCTTCTCCTTCTTCATAGTGTACTGCATTTTCTTGATCCACAAGAGCCTCAAATGAAGACATGTTTGATTCAACTTCCTCTTCCATCAATATTTCCTCTTCTTTCACCTCTGTTTCTTCTTCTTGCTCTGTTTCACACAACAATTCATCCATTTTTTGTAGCTCTGCCTCTTTTCGTTCCCCATTTTCGGGCACTAATGCTTCTGATTCTGCAGGGATCTCTTCTTCAACTGATGTACCAACAGCACTTTGTTTAGCAATCACATTTTCAACTTCACATTCAATATCCTCATTCTCTTGATCATTATCTTCTCTATCTTCATTAACATGTTCATCATCATCATCAGCAGCAGCATTGGCATCCAAACTAAACCTGTTTGCAAGAGCAGCCATTTTCATAGGATCAGATCTACACCGCATCAATAGAAGAGCATTCTTTGGCGGTATACAAACACTCACTCTCTTTTCTTCTTCTTCTCCCTCCACACTTTGACCCTTTACTTCAATTTTGTCATCTTTAATCTCAATATCTTCCAGTACATGCCTTCTCGAACTCCTTATTGACATCATTCTCTCCTTCAAATCCCTTCTCATTTCTTCCTCATCTCCGCCGCCAACCACCAGTTCAATCTCCTTTCTCTTCCCTCCTCCGTCGTCGTTTACTGATACAAGCCATCTCGCAAACACAGCCCCGCAAGATCCTGGAGCATTTTCTTGTTCGTTTCTGCTGGATCCACTCCGCTTATCCCTCTCGCTTGTCGAGAAACACGAAGATTTGCGCGGAAACAAGCAGCTAAATTCAGCCCCAAATGACCTCAACGCCTCACAGATTGTAACCGGCAAATGAACCCATCTCTGATTTCTCTGTTGTTCCTGATTTGAACTAACATTTGAAAACCTTTGCGTTTGAGAACAGATTTTATCGTCCTTTGGCTGCACTCGATCAACACCCTGCCCTAGTTTCCTAAAACTGATATCCCCACTCCGCCGCCGGGACAGACTCCTTGTTTGCTTCACCTTCTTCTTGGTCTTCACCCTGACCTGCCCAATACAGGTGACCTTAGGGGAAGAGGGCTCCGGGTTTTCAAACCCACAACCCCTTTTCTTGCCGGCGGTGGTGAAGAAGGGCGACGCGCCACCTTTGAGGCTGCCATTGGTGCGCAGCCTGCGGCTGAGAGAGGTAGACAGAGCAACAGGAGCATCACGAGCGGCGCGGCCTGGACTTAGGATGGATTTAGAAAGTTTCATGGAGGAAGAAGAGGGAAGGCGAGAGCCTAAACAAATCAAGATTTCGCTTGAATTTGCGGCGGCGCTGGTACTACTACTAGTAGTAGTGGGGGTAGTGGTTCTGCAATGGGGTCTATCGAATTCCATCACTGATTAATTTGGACTTGCGTTTTTACTGCATTAAAATTATTTAGCCATGGATTAAAGGATCTTTTCAGTAAAAGTGGAGTATTTTGGGGGATGGAATGGGGTGCGTGAACAATTTGGGGTTTCTTGTGAAATTGGTAAGGTAAAAAGCTGTGTTTTGTATTGCGGGGATGCAGTTGGATGCAGAGTCGGGACTGGTAAACAGGTGGAGAGTGGAGTGCGGTAGTCAGTTGAACTCGAAAAATTTTTACTCTCTCGTTTTCAAGTATATAGTCACTTTGCTAGTGCAACTACATTAAAAATTATATTAGAAACATAAATTCTACAAGGCATGTTCTTAATTTACCTTTAAGTAGAATTTAAAATTAATAATTTTAATTAAATATTAATAAAGATAAATTAGTAAAATAATACAAATTTAAATTTATTAATTACTACATCCGTCTTAAAAAGATAATCCAATTTTCTTTTTTTATCTGTATCAAAATATAATCTAATTTTCTTTTTAAAAAATAGTTAAAATATTAATTCTTTTATTTGTCTATATTTAATGTATATAGTTATAAATAAATGAATTTTTCTTAATTTATGTGAAAAAATAAATAAGACCATCTTTTTTAAGATAGAGGTAGTAAATGTTAGCCACTATAAGCATCTCCAATAGACTCCCTATTTATAAAGAGCATTTTTAATATTTTAGAGGTTATCATTAATTTTAAAGAGTAAAATTTTCATGTGCTCCTACAAACTCTCTGTTTTAACTCTTTATTTTGTCAAATTCTATGAACATTTATTATTTCTATTATCTTTTCTTTGATTTATTTTCTTTAAAACGTAAATGACTAATTAATTAAAATGTAGTTTGAAAAGGAACATAGGAAGCTATAACTATTAATGAATAGAGAATGAATTTGGTTCACTAAATTTGGAGAGTCAAACCGAGTCTTTATTTTAAAAAGTTAAAATAAAGTCTTTTAAAGATAATATTTATGCATTGACTCTCTAAATTAAAGAGTATTTTTTATTTAAAGAGTCTACTGGAAATACTCTAACTAACACCGATCACTATATTAATTAATGTCTATGACATTCTTCATTTCTTTATACAATAATTATTACTTAATCCAATTTTGTGTCAAAAAAATCCAATATTATTTTTTATTTTATACTTAATTTATTTTTTTATACTTAATTTCTTTTTCAAACTTTTTGTTGTTAATACGGGCGACAGGCAATATTTTTTCAATAC